>PVHT020000080.1:14066111-14160746 GCA_004024745.2 Catagonus wagneri
TGCCCTTGCTCAGTGGGTTAACGATCCGGCGTTGCCGTGAGCTGTGGTGTAGGTTGCAGACGCGGCTCGGATCCTGCGTTGCTGTGGCTGCGGCGCAGGCCAGTGGCCACAGCTCCGATTAGACCCCTAGCCTGGGAACCTCCACATGCCGCGGGTGTGGCCATAAACCCGCGGCCATAAAATGACAAAAAGGCAAAAATAAATAAATAAATAAAAAGTTAGAAACTATGGTAGTTTGTATTCTACTCTACTTACCTTGCTAAAATATTTCTGTTTCAAAAAAGTAAAATATATACTTCAAAAGGTGATAACAGAGCAACACAATTAGTGTGAAGTCTGAATAGTAACACCTATGCAGCTGTGTTAATCCGTATACACTGATTCACGCTGCAGTAACAAATTAACTGCCAAACTTAAGTGGCTTAATACAACAAAAGCTTACTTCTGATTCATCTTCAGGTCAGTGTAGGTCAATGAAGGCTTCTGTTCCATATACTCCTTTGGGGATCTCAGCAGGTGAATATTCACTTTGGTGTTCACAGCGGCAGAAAAGTAGAGAACTTACACCTGTCCAAAAACGCCTTGGTCCAGAAGTAACAAGGTCAATTCCACCCCAACCTGCTGGCTAGAAAGTCACATGGCTGCAGGTAACTGGAAGGAAGCCAAGACTGTGAGGGAGAATAAGGATGCTTAGTGAACAGTAAATGTCTTGGCTAAGAGGCCAGTATCATTTCAATAGTCAAGTGTAGCTCTTAGGTCACAGCACTTCTGAAAGATATGAAGTTCCGGGTAACAAAAGCCTGCCCTTGTTTCACAATATGCAATCACTATTCTATTCCCCCCAGACAGTGGAGATAAAAAAAGTGAACAAGCTTGTGGTTCAAGGAATTTAATTATTTTTTTCTAACCAGCTATAAGTTGAACTTGTCAGCCATGTTGATATTAAATAATTGCCTATATATCTTGTCTTTCCTCACAATTTGATTTCTTTTCATAATGAAAGCTCAAGGAATTTGTTGTTTCCTTTAGTACAGATGTTCCCCATTTGATGTTACAAATGTGCTCCTGAAAAGTTGTGCGTAAATCAGATTTTTATAAATCGAATCACATTCCCATTAACTTTATCTTTGATTCTGCTTCACAGTAGCTCTGGACAATTTATCTTTAAATTAGTCTTAGTTTTACAGAGGAGAGTTACAGGTCAGAGGGTATTTCCCAACAGGCTGGAATAAGGATAGACCTTCCATCATCAGGATATAGACTGTTTCTTCACATTGACAGGTTATCCGAGTCCATTTAGGAAAAAGATGCTCAGTTTTTGAAAACAAAAACGGAAATGGGGAGACTGACAGAGAAACAGGTATAAAAGAAAGGGATTTATTTTCATTTTAAGAGTATATTACTCAATATATATTACTTAATCTGAATTCAAGTGACTTTTTCTGTAATGCAACATGCTAGTACAGGGCACTGAAATCTTTTTCATGAGATATAATGAGTACTAGTCAAAGAAATTAGCAACGCCATTTCATGGACTTGCGATGAAAAAGAAAAATTCACATTGAAACAAAGAAAAGCAATGAGATGTCAAAAGGAGAAGTGGGCATGTTATCTGATAAGCTGTCCAAAAGTGTGTCCCTGCACTAATTTTGTTAACACTAAAAAAAAAAAAAAAAAAAAAAAAAAAAAACTCGAACAATACCTGGTATTGAAAACTGAACAGTACAACTCTCTTTTCATTCTTTGCATCTTTCCCCAAAATAATTTTCTAAGGTTCCTGGTGACTTGGAGAAAGTCAGTCCAGCATGAAAGAGCTTTCTTTACCCGTTACGTTATTCTGAGTTGTTTATTTTTTTTTTCTTCTAGCCCAACTTTATTCCAATGGTCATTCACTGATCCATAGGGACTCACAGAATCTTAGGGTACAGAGGAAACTTAAAAGACCACTAATCCCCTTTTGTGCATTCAGAGTCATATTCCACCCAAGCAGGAGGAAATATAAGTGAAAAGACAAAAGACCAGAGGATGAGTGGCACAGAGCACAAATGCCTTTGTGAGAACAGCTAAGAAGATAATTCCTATTAAAATTAGATCAGTAAGGCTGTTTTGCTTTTCCTGTGACATTGTTGTTTCATGTATTTCCCACATCTATATTGACTGCATAATGTTATAGCCCTCTCTCTAGTTATATACTATGTTTTGTTGCAGGACAGATTGCTGTTTGATACCTGTTAAATGTAACAAAGGTGCTTGAAAAGAGCAGTATTTGCTCAGAATCAATATCTAGTTTTAGAATTTAGTATAAACATTAAAGGGGTTGGTTAAGAAAAACAGGTACATTTACAAATTAGGGAAAACCATGAATTAAATTAACAGGATTAAATTGCTTAGTTAAGACCAGAGATTAGAGAACAATTCGGGTAGCTAAGTAAAGGAGATAACTAGTCAAACAATGAGACATTCAGGGTGTCCGTTACATTCCAGCCTAAGAAGTTTCCTGAGACTCAGGACAATACCTTGAGAACACCTGGGTTTGCACTGTGCTACTTAATTTAAAATACATAAAACAAGACACAGTGTGCAGGAACATAAACACAGAAAAGAAATGCCTATTAAACCCATGGGAAAGGCTGCCTATGGGGAAGGCAGGGAAGAGAGTGGACACTACAGACAAAAGGCAACCAATTCACTCAATTAGTTAATCAGGAGGGGACCTGCCACTGAATCCTGCAGCAGAGATGGGACTCAGAACTCCAGGTGGGTACAGAATTATTTACTGCAGTAGGGGTTACAAATCCCATATACAGTAGCTTCCAGCAGAATGTTGAGCAGTAGAATGAGCAGGCATCCTAGAGCCCATGAGGACAAAAGTATCTGAGACAGAGACCAGGAGGTATCTGGTACATTCCCTTACAAATCAGTGAGGCAATTCCTTGGGATTTTTACACAGAAACAGAATTGCTGGGTCTGTACGTACGTTAATACTCCATTTTACAAAGTGGTGCCAAACTGCTTTCCAGAATAACTATAGAATTTCATACGCCCACTAGCAGTATATGAAGTTCCTGTCTCCCCAGATCCTCATCAGGAGCTGTTATAAATCAGCTTTCCGAATTTTGCCTGAATAATAGATGTACAGTATATTCCATCACTATTTTAATTTGAGTTCCCTGATTTTTGATGATCTGAATCATCTCTTCGTATGTATGTTAGAATTTTTATCTCTTCTTCTATACATTGCCTCTTTGTAAATTTTGCCAAATTTTCTATTATATTTATTTTATTTTCTAACTCCCCGACAGCATAAAACATTTCTTTATAATAAGAAAAAGTTATTGAAGATAAAATGAAAAATCTTGTTAAATGAACATTTTATCACAGGTGATTTGATACATGTTTTTATTCAACAAGTGCATTAAACAAGGAGTGACAGTCTACTTTCTTTGGCACAATACACTGAAAAATTTCATTTAATATCTCTGCCCTGATTTTTTTTTAGACTGACATATAGTTGATTTACAATACTGTGTTAATTTCTGGTGTACAGAATGGAGACCTCACTGTGGTTTGATTTGCATTTCTCTAATAATTAGCCATGTTGAGCATCTCTTCATGTGCCTATTGGTCATCTGTATGTCTTCTTTGGAGAAATGTCTATTTAGGTCTACTGCCCATTTTTTGATTGAATTGTTATTTTGCTACTGAATTGAATAAGCTCTTTGTACATTTTGGAAATTAATCCCTTGTCAGTCACATTGTTTGCAAAATATTTTTTGCCAGTCCATAGGTTATCTTCTCATTTTTGTTCATAGTTTCCTTTGTTGTGCAAAGCTTATAAGTTTGATTGGATCTTATTTGTTTGTTTTTGCTTTTATTTCTATTGCCTTGGGGACTGACCTAAGAAAACACTGGTAAGATTTATGTTAGAGAATATTTGCCTATGTTCTCCTCTAGAAGTTTCATGGTGTCATGTCTTATATTTAAATCCTTAAGCCATTTTGAGTTCATTTTTGTGTCTGATATGAGGAAGCATTATAATTTCATTGATCTACATGTTGCTGTCTAGCTTTTCCAACACCACTTGCTGAAGAGACTTGTTTTTTCTCCATTGTATATTCCTGCCTCCTTTGTCAAAGATTAATTGACCATAGGTATATGGGATTACTTCTGGGCTTTCTATTCTATTCCATTGATCCATATGTCTGTTTTTGCATCAATGCTGTGCTGTTTTGATTACTCTCATTTAGTAGTAGTCTGAAGTTTGACAGTGTTATGCCTGGAGCTTTGTTTTTTTAATCAGGATTTCTTTGGTAATTTTGAGTCTTTTATGGTTCCATTTAAATTTTAGGATTTGTTTTGTTCTGTGAAAAATGTCATTGGCATTCTGAAAAGGACTGCATTAAATCTGTAGATTCCTTTGGGTAGTATAGCCATTTAACAATATTAATTCTTCCAATCCAAGACCATAGAATATCTTTCCATTTCTTTGTATCATCTTCAATTTCCCCTATCAGTGTTTTACAGTTCTCAGCATAAAAGTCTTTCACCTCCTTGATCAAGTTTATTCCTAAGTTTTGGGTTTGTTTGTTTTTTTTAAACACAACTTAAAGGATTTTTTAACTTCCCCTTTCTGATATTTCTCTTTTTTAATTTTTAAAAAAATCTTTGTATTTTTGGCCACACTAGTGGCACATGAAAGTTCCCAGTCAGGGATCAAACTTGCACCACAGCAGTGACAGCACTTGATCCTTAACACAGTGAGCCACACAGGATCTCCTCCCTTTCTGATATTTCATTGTTAGTGTGAAGAACTGCAACTAATTTCTGCATGTTAATCATGATGTTAATCTTATACCTGCTACTTGCTGAATTAGTTTTTGTGTTGAGGCTTTAGGGTTTTCTATATATACTATCATGTCACTTGTATGTAATAATTTTACCTCTTCCATACCAAATTGGATAATTTTCTTTTTCTTGTCTGATTGCTTTGGCTAGGACATTAATACTATGTTAAATAAGAAGTGATGAAAGTAAGCATCCTTGTCTGGTTCCAGATTTTAGTGGGAAGGCTTTCCGCTTTTCACCATTTAGTATTATGTTGTTTGTGGGTTTGTCATAAATAGCTTTTATTGTACTGAGATATGTTCCCTCTACACCTACTTTGCTAAAAGTTTTTAACATGATTAGATGTTGGATTTTATCAAATGCTTTTTCTCCTTTGAGACGATGACATGGTTTTTGTCTTTTCTTTTGCTGATGTGATAGATCACAGTGATTGATTAGCATATGTTGAAACATCCTGTGACCCTAGGATGAATCCAACTTGACCATACTGTATGATCTTTTTTATGTGTTGTTGGTCTATTATCTTTTTTCTACTGCTACTCTTCTTTGGTTCCTTTGTATTTAAGATAAGTTGCTTCCCAAACTAACTAATGTGAAGGATACATTCTGATTATTTCCAATTTTTCATGATGAGTCACATAACAATAGTTTTATAAAATAAGATATAAACAAATTATTAGAGAAGTTCCTGCTGTGGCAAAGTGGGTTAAGGATCTGCAGCAGCTTGGGTTACTGCTGACGTGTGGGTTTGAACCCTGGCCCAGTGCAGTAGCTTAATGATTTGGCATTACCATAGCTGTGGTGTACTCACAGCTGTAGTTCAGATTCAATCCCAGGCCCAGGAACTTCCATATGCCACAGTGCAGCAAAATAAGTAAATAAAATAGCTATTGTAAAATAAAAATTTAAAGATATACAAAATACAAATATATTTTATTATTAAAGTTAACAAACAATATATTTGGTAAATATAAGTGAAATAGCATAGGGAAAAGAAAATTGACCCATTGACTAAAAGTAATCATACAGACAAATAATGTAGAGAATCACTAATACATTCAGAAATTTTTCACCTCACAATCATAATAGGAAAAGCTACATGTCAAATAGTGATTTTCTGTATTAAATGCTTACACACACAATCTGAATGAACATTTTGCATACCAATCTAAAGATTCAAATTTGACAAATGTGCTTGATTCTTGAACATTTATTTATCTAACCTAAGTTGGACTAACATCAGTGCTACCATAGGGAATAATTTCTCTCTAAATGGCTTATATGATTTGTTTTAATAACTCTCACAGTAGAGAAATATGCATTATAGAGGTATGTTGATAAAAATGTCAAGAAGAAGTTTTAAAGAAATTCTAAATTCTGAAAACTTATTCATTTTTAGCTTTTATTCAAATTAAAGCAAGTAATGTATTTACAAAATCCATCATCAATCCTTCATCTACAGGTAGTTTCAACAATTTATCCTATAAAGTTATGGTTCAATTTGAGTTATCTTTCAGAAAAAGAAGTGGATTCAAGGTTCATGTTTATATTTGGCTCTTATTTTGATGAAAAGTAGTTAATTTGTTCTATCAAATTTGTAAGGTTCAGTTATAACTTTTCATAAATGTGCAATATCGAGATCATTCTCCATACCATAGTAAGTGGTTGTCATATGTCATGAATATTTATAGAGACTGTATTCTTCTAAGCTTCTAAATTTCTATTTTTGCTTTTCAGTCTTACCTGATATTAAAAAAAATAACATGGAAGTAGTAAAATCATTAAAAATACTAAATATGTCTGGAGTTCTCTTGTAGCTCATTGGGTTACAGATTTGGCATTGTCACTGCTGTGGCTCTGGTTACAGTTTTGGCATGGTTCAGTCTCTGGCCTGGGGACTTCCGCATGCCATAGGCACGGCTGAAAAAAAAAAAAGAAAAAACTAAATATGTCAGATAAATAAGTATATCCAGATGCCCAATTCACATTCTTAAAAAGTTGAGACCAAACTGTTTATAAACTCAGTAGAAGTTTACAATGTAGTTATACTTTCTTGAAATATTTCTTTCCCCAATAACTATCATACATCTCCAGGTAATAGTGGTTGCCCATCTCCAACTTTCATCTGATGATGTAATGAAGACAATGATATCAAATTTTATACTTTCGCTTTTATAAATCCACAGTCTTTATTATGTCACTAAGCACACTGTTTAGTGCAGTGGTATTTTACTTTTCACAACAAAACTTTCTCGATGAAGAAAGCATGATGTTGATTTCCATTCCAGGAAAGCTCCTGATGTGAGTGACTACTCCAGGATATTTTGTTGTCATTTCAGCTGTGTCCTCAGAACTCACATTTCTCCACAAAACTTAAATTTCAAAATGTATTTGTTGCAATGCAATCCAATTTTCATTTTCTGCATTTCAGAGCAAGTGTCTTTATCAACAATATTCCAGAAAAAAAGGAATTATTCCTTATCACCATAATTCCATTGCACATATATTAAAAGAATCACCATGTTAGCAATATCTGCAATAATCAAGTTTCAATAAGCATATGTGCTAACATTATTTGTACTCTATCTTGGCTTTCTGTATCATTAGCCATGCCCTAAATATACTGAGCTAATGTGTCATTAGAAAATAGTACTCAGTCTAATGTCTTTACTTCAGATTTATCAATATTTCAACTAAACATCCTTCACTAATGTCTCAGTGATGGCTTATTGCATCTTTGTCTTTCTAAACACAAAGGTCTACTTTATAAGAAACCTATAAATCACTAATGTGATGTGGAACATCTGATTCTGTCGACTTTTTTAATTCAAAGCCTTTTCTCTCAAGAAATGTCTTTTGATTTTCAACTTATTTCTCCCTGTTTTATATGTAAATGCCTCTTCAGTTCTAGACATTTCATTTGTTCATTAGACAGTACATCTCTGCAAAGAATACTCAGGGATTTAATACTTCACTACTAAATTTAGTTACAAACCTCAACTGAATGTGAAAGATCACACTTCCACACAAAAGTAGTACAAGTCCATGTGGTCTTCATTTCTTTGAATTATTTCCAGCATTTGTTCTAACACTTTAGCCATATTCAGGAAAGATGTATCTTTTCTCCACCAAAAGCAAACAAAACAACAACAACAACAAAACCCAAAAAACAACCTAGGAGGAATTTGTTCCCTCTGTATTCTGGGCTTAAAAATAAATAGTACAAATTTTATTTTCCCAATTTAGTAATAACTTGAACTATTTAAATTTAAAATCAGCTAGTTCACTTGCTACTTCAAGGATGTGCCTACACACACAAGACAGAAATCACCAAAAACATAACATTCTTGCTGGTTCTACAAACACCAGCAAAACTCTATGGCCTGACTTAGCTTAATAGATTTAATAGATTGGGGAAAACGGAAAGTGACCTGGAACCACTGCCTCTAGAGGTACTAATAATTCTACAAGATGCAGGGGGAGAAGAGAGAGCACAGGAAAGGGCCAGAAGAGTTGACATTGAGAGACTGCGGATCCTCTGCCTAGTAAACATCAGCTGCCACCAGCATTATAGCCATGTATATTAGCTGACCCAAGACTTGAAGAACACCTGTAGTCATTTAAGTAGTTTCTGTAAGTCACATGTGCTTAGAAGTAATAATTACTGCCCTTGTCACTGTCATCCAGGAAGAACATCCAACGGTAAGTTGCCTGCCGACTATCCAGCAAGAATTTCCAACTAATGCCTTATCTACACCTTAGCCACATCTGAAAAACAAAAGCCCAGGGTGCACTTCTAAGCCCTGTGATGGAAAAGGTGACTAGATACTAAAGCTATGATGCTGATGTGAAAGGAGACAATCTCAGCATGTGCACCTGGTAGTAGGGAGGGTGGGACAGGGAGAATGAGTTTCACCACACAGTGATAACCAGCAACACACTCGTAACAAAACAAAGAAAATAGATTGTTTTTACTTTTGTCCCTTTTTTTCTTTTTAAAAAAATTTTATTGGCGTATAGTTGACTTGTGCTAATTTCAGGTGTACAGCTAAGTGAATCAGTTATATGTATACATATATCCCTTCTTTCTCAGATTCTTTTCCCATACAGATTTTTTTGTCTTTTTGCCTTATCTAGGGTCACACCCGAGGCATATGGAGGTTCCCAGAATAGGGGTCTAATCGGAGCTGTAGCTGCTAGCCTTCGCCACAGCCACAGCAACACCAGATCCAAGCCATGTCTGCAACCTACACCACCGCTCACGGCAATGCCGCATCCTTAACCCACTGAGCAAGGCCAGGGATTGAACCTGCAACCTCATGGTTCCTAGTCGGATTTGTTAACCACTGAGCCACGATGGGAACTCCTCTTTTCCCATACAGATTATTACAGAATATTGACTAGATTTCTCTGTGCTATATACAGTAGGTCCCTTTAATTATCTATTTTACATACAGTAGCATACATATGTTAATCCCAAACTCCTAATTTATCCCTCCCCCATGTTTCCCCTTTGGTAACCATAAGTTTGATTCAGAAACTTGTTACTCTATTTCTGCTTTGTAAATATGTTCTTTTGTATCATTTTTATTAGACCACAAATAAGTGATATCATATGATATTTGTCTTTGCCTGATCTTCACATAGTATGATAATCTGAGCCTTCCATTTGCTACAAATGCCATTATTTCATTCTTTTTATAGCTAAGTAATATTCCATTGTATATATGTATCACATTTTCTTTATTCACTCCTCTGTGGATGGACATTTAGGTTGCTTCCATGTCTTGGTTACTATGAACAGTGCTGCAGTGAACACTGGGATGCATGTATATTCAAATTATGGTTTTCTCCAGTTATACGCCCAGGAGTAGGACTGCTAAATCATGTGGTAGACCTGTACTCTGAAAACTATAATATGATGATGAAAGAAATCAAAGATGACACAAACAGAAAGTTATACCATGCTCTTCGGTTGGAAGAATCAATCAAAATGACTACCCAAGGCAATCTACAAATTCAATGCAATCCCTATCAAAATACCAATGGCATCTTTTAAATAACTGAAAACAAAAATTTTTAAATTTGTATGGACACACAAAAGACCCTAAGTAGCCAAAGTGACCTTGAGAAAGAAAAATGGAATGGGGGAATCAGGCTCCCTGACTTGAGACTATACTACAAAGCTACAGTCATCAAAACACTATAGTACTGGCACAGAAACAGAAAGACAGATCAGTGGAACAGGACAGAAAGGCCAGAGATAAACCCACACACCTCTGGTCAACTAATTTTTGACAAAGGAGGCAAGAATATACAATGGAGAAAAGACAGTCTCTTCAATAAGTGGTACTGGGAAAACTGGAGAGCTACATGTAAAATAATGAAATTGGAACATTCTCTAACACCATATACAAAAACAAACTCAATCTAGATTAAAGGTCTAAATATAAGACTAAATACTATAAAACTATTAGAGGAAAACATAGGCAGAACACTCTTGACGCAAATCACCACAATATCTTTTTTGATCCACCTCTTAGAGCAATGAGAGTAAAACCAAAAATAAACAAATGGAACCTAACTGAACATAAAAGCTTTTGTGCAACAAAGGAAATCATAAAAAAAGACAACCTACCAAATTGGAGAAAATATTTGCAAGCAAAGCAACTGACAAAGGATTAATCTCCAAAATATACGTACATCTCATGCAACCCAAAAAACAAACAACCCAATCAAGAAATAAGCAGAAGATCTAAATAGACATTTATCCAAACAAGACAGACAGATGGCGAAAAAGCACATGAAAGGATACTCAGTGTCACTAATTATTTTAAAAAATGTGAATCAAAACTATAATGAGATATCAGAAAGCACATCATCAAAAGTACAGTCACTATGGAAAACAATATGCAGGTTCCTCCTAAAACTAAAGGGAGAAATACCGTATGTTCTGTTTTTTTCAACATTTTCTCACTTCATCCCATCACTGTCTACACTGTATACTCTTTGAGGATAAAATGCGAGTCCTGCTTATCTCTGCATCTAAAGCATCTGACTGTTTACCTGGCACTCAACACACCTTTAGTGAATATTTGTTGAGGAAATGGATATATGTGTGGATGGATGGGTGAAATAAATAACAAGGCAATGAACAGACAAATGACCTTTCCTGAATTTCAGAGAGAATTTGAGAGATACATTGTCTTAACATCTTGAATTAGGCAGTCCTCCCATACAAACTCAATTTCATATTCAGTCCAATGGCGATGGCATTGACTACGTCACCATTATTCTGTGCATTTATATATGTGAAAGTATTTTGAGAAACATAAATACACAAGCATTAGGAATTGTTATTATTTCATTTCACTGTCAACATCTTTACTTGAGACATTTGTTCTCAACTTTAGCATACATGTGTCAATTAAGAGCATATTAAAAATACAGATTCCTACTAACTCCTAGAGATTCTAAATCAGAGTTTGGGCTAGGGCCCAGGAAGTCACACGCTTAACAAACTTCCTAAGTGACTGTGATGAGGTGGTCCACAGAGTTCACGGTGAGAAACACAGCTTTAAGGGAAGTGGAATGAAACAGCTTTCCCACCATGTTCTAAATGAAGAGATGTAGGTCCAGGGCATGACAAAGGAGGGTAATAAAGCCAAGTCCACACCATGAAGCCTGATTCTATTATTGGTAGCAAAATAAACTTACAATCAAATGCGCCAGATTTTATAGATAGTGTCAGATACATGCAATATTTTAATCATATAAATACATGAATGAATGAGGTAAAAGTATGAAGGCACTTGAATTTTTCTAAGTTACATCAAATCTGTGACAATGTACCTATAGGAAGCACCTAAATCAGATGAGAAAAATCACTTTGTAAGTAGAAATTGTTCCCACAAAATTTAAATACACAAGTTATTTAGATGCTCAGATTCTCACACTTTCAAATACACGTGGCCCAGTTTGAATTTGTTGAAAAACATGCCTTTGTGCAAGTGGCATATACAGACGTGGGAAACACAATGCCCTACATCTTAAGGCGTCAAGACATTTTTCTAATTCTAATTCATTCAGTTTCAGGGTCTCAAACTCATATGCCCCCCACCCCTTGTCAAGGAAGTCTTTACAATGCTTCTGAAAGTCATTAAACACTTTCTATCTTCAACATGGCACTGGTCTTGTTCTTCCCTTTCTGCTCTGACAATGCCAACAACCACCAGAACAAGGGAACATGCGTCAAGAAGGCCCCTTCTCAGAAGCTCTCCTGTTGCGGGGTCAGAAGTCACACAGTATCAGGGCCACAAGGGGAGAATCGCTTCCTCCTCACTCCTCAAAAGACTTTGTGTCAAGGTCTGTTATAATTATCCCAAAGGTTAAGCTGCAGGGTGAAGTTTTCTCCAAATACTGAGTGTGAAAAGCACTGTTTCTGCTTCACCTTGCGTTTCTACATTCCTTCACACTCTGACCAAAAAACATGGCAGCTGGCCAGAAAACAAACCTTGAAACACCCTCCCCCCCTTCCAAATACCCAAGTCCCAGAGCAAAGGTGGTCTTGCTCTGTCTTCCTCTGCCATCCACGTACTCTTTGGCAAGTTTCATAAGCAGGGTTCTGGAACCTCCTGCATCAATCTTCAAAAGCCCTTGTGAAAATAGGCAGAGAGTCTCAGGCCCCCCTCCAGGCTGCTGACTCAGAATCTTCTGGGCTGGGTCATAGAATCTGGTTTATAAAAAAGTACCCCCGGGTCATGGCTATGCATCCTCAACTTTATGGCCCTTTAGAATTGTACAATTAGCTCACTCCGCCCAAGGGTTTTATGTTACTTGGAAGCTTTAGATTAAATGAGCAATTAATCTCTCCTTAAAATCTGAGGCTTAGATATAACTGCAGCACTCAGCCTGAACCACTTATCCTCAGATACGGTTGACCAGAAAGGATGCAGAAATTTGAAAAGACTTTATCTGTACTTGTAGAAAAACACAATTTTAAAATTATTAGTTCCAAAGTATTTTTGCCATAGTTGCTTAGAGAAAGTGGTAAAGATAAAAATCTAAGAGTCCTCCTTTTGAAGTATGACAACAGCCGTGACCCCAGATTTGACTGAATGTTTATCTACTGTATTTCCCACATACCAGACTTAGCAGCATATCACCAAGGATCCAGCTGACAAAATGCAAGAAAGCTGACGGAGGCTCTGTGATAGCCAAGCGAGAGCCCAAGACAGCACGGATACTCTGTGATAGCTAAGCGGAGAGTTTTCTACATAAAGGGAAGGAAAAACTCAAGGGAAGATGAGCGCTGTTGTTCTAGCTCAGCACAGATGCTCTAGTACTGCCCGGTGTATGACAGGGCTTCTCCAGAGCACTAGCAGCACACAATTTCAAGTGCCCCGTAAGACCAGGACAGATGGGATTTAGAAAGTTGAATGGGATGAACCCTTTATAAAACGGATCAGCAGGTCATAGTCATATGTTTTAAGGTTGCTTGCTGAGCTTTGGCAGGGCTGATGGATCTGACATGAACCAGGGCAGCAGTTCTCAGCTTCAGGTGGGTGTACAAGGTATTTAGGCAAGTTCCAAGTTCAGCTCCTTGCCATGGAAATAATGTTGAGGGGAGGGGTGAGGATGAAGTCCCAACTAAGATGAAGTCCCAATTCCAAATGGAACAAGAGGCCAGAGCAGACCTAGGCCTGCCTATGGGCGAGACAGGAAGGTGAGAGGAGACTGAATAGGGAGATCTTGTCTATTTTCAGAGGAGAACAAGAAACAATGGCATAGAAACAACCTTCCCTGACTAATGAAGACGGAGCTCCTAATGTAAAGGCAGGGAGCGCTGTTTTTCTCTGACTCGGGGACTGGACATAGCCATGCCTGTAGGGAATATTTTATTTTAGATGTTGCTAGGTTGTCACGGGCCACATAGGTAGGGAATAAATTTTTACTGGAAGAACACTGAAAGAGTCCTGAACCAAGAGCACACTTGCACTCCCAATGCAAAGAGAAAGCCCCGAGAAGATATAAGGGTCAATGAATTAAGTGGCTCTGCTCCACAACTGAAGCAAATAAGAAGGCATGGCCCGTGGATCTGTTTAGTCATTGATAGGAAAGTTCCCAAAAGTAAGACATTATCTGACATTGACAGTAACTTACCGATAAGAACAAAACTTACAACACCTGGAAGATTTCAAAGAAAATAAAAGAAAAAGAAAACTGGAGAAATGTTTCCTTTATGTTGCAATACTGAGAACTGAAACAGTTTCACCCATGTTTATTATATAACACAGTTCCAAAGCGATTGAAGAGTCAGTTAACATAACGTTTTATCAGAACCATATTAACATACATGAATAAATTTTGTAATCTGAAAGTCACTATATCCACAGGGTTTTTAACTATCCTTCATATTCTGTAGACTCATGTCATATAGTAAAGCAAGGCCCTTCATGGATTCCTCAAAATAGCTACTAGCTTCAAATACAACCTCTAGTTATTAAAGTCTTTTTTCCCAGGCACTTAATGTTAGTTCAGATGTAGCTAACATTTCTTATGTTTTTTTTTTTTAATGCCAGGGGTTCACCTCAGGGCTTGTATATATATATATATAATTTCATGTACCATTCTATTACATAGGATATATATTCGTTCCTATTCTGCTCAGTAGTAAGTTACACCACACTTTACAAATTAATAAATTGTTATAGTGTTTTAGAAGATCCATCTGTGAATCTGAAGACTGAATCAGTTCCTTGGGACCTAAAAGGTGGAGGAATCTACGCTGTAGGGAGAGCTCTTCCAGGACACAGCATCTCCAAACCCCCCACACCAGCCCACTGGTGGTACTCACACCTTTACTGAATTTACCTCTTACAAAAAGCTCAATCTGTACTAGAGTAACTTAAAGCCTATCAATGGAATGCAAAGAAAAATTTTATTATTCTTTAAAATGGTTCCCAGTATACTGTCTAGAGGACACTCTATGGATTGCACGATCCCTTCAATTTTCCTTTCATTGTGGAAGCAGTGTTGACTGGTTCCCCAAAGCCAGCACAGAAAAGTCTTCCTTCGGCTTTTACTAGACACTGTCTTGGGGGCAACATAACAACCAGAGGAGATGCAGAGTAGCAGGACATGAAGAAAAACGCTGTCCACACATCTCCAGAGAGAAAGATAGCATATATTAATAAGGTAACGATAAAACTTCCAACTTCTTCAAATGAAGGACCTGCACAGAATAATGTGATTTAACAAAGACTTTTTAATAAATACCAGCACTGGATTACTAAAATGGCAGATAAGAGCACTTAATAAAACATGTGTCAAGCAAAATTCAGGCCAAGATCATTTGAGTTAAAATAGTCTTATTATCATACAATCTATAAAAGATTAATGAAATCTTTAATGCAAAGCATTAATGGAGTTGGCTGCATCCTGACCTTACTTAGACTTTTTTTTTTAGGACTTTGGCAGTTTGAAGCAGGAAGAACAGTTTTACTCAAGAAGGTTTCTTTTTCTTCCAAAATTTGTTCACATTTAAGAAAATGCTGATATATGGGCTTTCCCCCTTAACATATAGTACAGTTATCATTCACTTATAATTGTCCATAAAACTCCTTGAAAAGTCTATTAATCTCTTCAGTATCCATGAACTTAATACCATAATTGTTCTTAACTGTAGCTATCGTAGAAGAACTGCTTGCCTGTTTTCTTGCTAATAACCCACTGGTTTTATGAGTGAATAGAAATAAAGCCAGTTCTTCGGGCAATAAAGGTGAGGGTGACTCAGATGAATTAGATAATTGCCTTCACAGCCTATTGATCTTCTATTTGAGGTCTTTTAGGACCGAATATTTTCTCTTCACTAATAGAGTTCACATTTTTTCAGTCACCAAGAGATGTAGCTGGAGTCTAACGAATATTATGGGGAAAAAAATGAGAGCAGGATTGTATTAAAACACCCTTACTTCAAAAGTTCCTTTAGCTTCCCTCCCATGAAGATGGCATTTTCTACTACAAAATATGGGATATAGAGCTTAGCAACAGGTAGCTTCTTCACTCATCCAGGTGTGCCTTCACCATGTGTTGTTGACTGTGTTAGAGCCTCAGGTTAAAACAAGACATCTGTCCTGAAGAAACTCAGAGCTGGATGAGAAGAAAGATACATATGTAGATATTTAATCATCAGTGCAGTAATAAAGGAAAGCACGGGCTAATATGAGAGCATGAGAAAAAAATCAGACCATACTGAGGGAAAGGAGTAGAAAAATACAGAGGCACAGAATATGTGATGTGGCCTGAAGTCCAACCCCAAACTAAGCCTCCCTGCTTCAAAAAGTGAGAATGGAAGTTCCAGCACAGCTCAGTGGTAATGAATCTGACTAGTATCCATGAGGACGTGGGTTTGATCCCTGGCCTTGCTCAGGGGGTTAAGGATCGGGCATTGCCTTGAGCTGTGGTATAAGTCGCAACACAGCTCGGATCCCGCATTGACGTGCCTGTGGTGTAGGCTGGCAGCTGCAGCTTGGATTTGAACTCTAGCCTGGGAATTTCCACATGCTGTGGGTATGGCCTTAAGACAAAAACAGAAAAGTGAGAATCCATTAATGCTCTTTGGCTTTATACAGGAGAAAGGAGACCAACTGAAAATAAAACAACAATAACCAAGATATTAGTGGCTGAAACAGATTCACAAAGTGGGTATTTTAAGGGACTCAGAAAGTTGGCAAAGTAGGAGCAATAGGAAAGAGAATAGGAATTTAATATTTTACGAAAGAGTTGCAGAAGAGTCACTGTGATTGGAATCCTAAAGGTCATTCTAGCAAATGCAGTACACAGTGTTACTACAAGCAATCTGAACTTTTCTCCATTCAGACCACTTTCCTTGAGATCTACAGTTTGCATTTTGTTCCAGCCTTCAAGTCCTTCTATCAGGAATTCCCTCCCCTTCTCTTTCTCCAATAATCTAGTTTCTGTGTGTGATAACTGTGATTTGCAATATAAATTATATATTGGGTCTTCATCCTGTTTCTGACACAGAGCTCGTAAATCTCTTGGAATTTCCTATTAGGTAAGAGCTATAAGGCAACTTCTGTTCTGTGAATGAGATAATTTTAGACCCTGAGGATGGGGGCTAATTGCCAGTGGAGCCAACCAGAGGATTAGAAGTTCAGAACACTCAGTCCCACCCCTTAACCCCTGACTTCCGAGATGGGGAAAAGGACTTCAGCTTGAGCTCAGTCACCAGTGGCCAATGATTTCGTCATGTATGCCTACTCCATTAAAGCTCAAAAGGACAGGGTTCAGAGAGCTTCCAGAGTGGTGAAGAAGTAGAGATTCCGGGAGAGTTGGGTTCTCAAAGACGGCATGGAGGCTCAGAGCCCCTTCTCGCACACCTTGCCTTGTGCATCTTTTCCATCTTACTCTTCCTGAGACACATCCTTTTATAATAAACTGGCGATCACGAAAGTCAAATGTTTCTCTGAGTTCAGAGAGCTGCTCTAGCCAATTCCCTGAATTAAAGGAGTCAGTTATTGGAAGCTCTGATCCATAGCCCATCCTTATTCACAAGTCCAGGTGACAACCTGGGCATCTGAAGTGTGGGGTGGGGAGTGCAGTCTTGTAGGACTGAGCCTATGAGAATCTGGTGCCATCTGAACAGCTACAAGAATCTGGAATCTGGTGCTATCTCCAGGTAGATATTGTCAGAATTGAGCTGAGCTATAGGATGCTCAGCAGGTGTCCAAGGATCGTTCAGTGCCGTAGATCCCAACACACTGGACACCGGGTACAGAACCCTTCTACTGTCGTCACTAAGGCTCTCACTCTAGACTTGTCATCTCAGTCTGTTGGGCTGCTAGAACAGAATACCACAGAGTGGCTTATAAACAATAGAAATATATTTTTCACAGTGCTGGAAACTAGGAAGTCAAGGATCTACATACTGATAGATTCAGTGTCTGGGATGTCTGATGAGAGCCTTCTTCCTGGTTCACATACAGCGGTCTTCTTACTGTGTCCTCACAGAGCAGAAGGGATAAGGAAGTTCTCTGGAGTCTTTTTTACAAGGTTCTGCCCTCACAGCTTAATCACCTCCCACAAGCCTCACCTCCAAATACCCTTGCACTGGGGATTAGTTTTCAACATAAGAATCTGTGGGGACACAAACATTCAATCTGTAACTTACCTTTCCCACAAAGCTTACAAAATATTCCAGCCTACGTTGCCCCCCCCCTTTTTTCGGTCTGTCCACATAACCCAGCCATTTGAATCACAAGACTGTAGAGCTAGACCAGGAGATATTAGAATGAGAAAGCCCAGTGAGTTTCAGTGACTTGCTCAAGTTCACACAGCCAGCAGGGATCAAGGTCAGAACTAAAACCTGACTCTTTTGATTTTAAGTTCCATGAAATCTCATTTTTTGACACTAATTTTTGATTCAATGTTTGTACAGTTCAGACATATTCCTCACTGATTTTTTTTTTTTTTTTACTAAATTTGTGTCGTAACTGCATCTTGCTTTCAACCTACCCTGACTTCACCCTTACCTTCTCCCCTAGCTCCGTGGAAAACCAGTGTGCTGATGATGGCGTCAAGCTTCTCCATGTCCAAGCCCATGAAAATCTCCTTTATGGAAATGTTTACTATGTTAATTCCTTTGTGGCCAGCTTACGCTGAACTAACTGAAACTGAAAAATGTTTTTCTCCAAAAAGTATGTGGAACAGGGAAGTATTATGTGGTTTACAGGATCTTTAAGAACCGCAAATCACATCACATGCATAGCAGTACATGCTACTAATATCTGTCTGCAATTTGGGATTTTTCCACCCCCTAAAAAATAATTCCCAAGTTAACAAGAACTTTTATCTTCTCCTTTCACAGTCAACAGTGCCAGGCACAAATAAATCCCTAATTAATTCTTTTTTCCTTTTTTTTTTTTTTTTTGTCTTTTCCAGGGCCGTACCACAGCATATGGAGGTTCCCAGACTAGGGGTCTAATCGGAGTTGTAGTTGCCGGCCTACACCACAGCCACAGCAACGTGGGATCTGAGCCACATCTGGGACCTACACCACAGCTCATGGCAACACGGGATCCTTAACCCACTGAGCAAGGCCAGGGATCAAACCTGCAACCTCATGGTTCCTAGTCGGACTCATTAACTACTGAGCCATGATGGGAACTCCAACCTAATTAATTCTTATCAGTTTTATTCAAACTGGCTTTTAAAAAGAGTTCCTGTTGTGACTCAGTGGAAGCGAGTCTGACTAGCAGTTATGAGAACGCAGGTTCGATCCATGGCCTGGCTCAGTGGGTTAAGGATCTGGTGTTGCCATGAGCTGTGATGTAGGTCGCAGATGCGGCTCGGATCGGGCATTGCTGTGGCTGTGGTGTAGGCCAGCGGCTACAGCTCTGATTCAACCCCTAGCCTGGGAACCTCATATGCTCCAGGTGTGGCCCTAAAAAGATAAAAAAATAAAAAATAAAAATAGAAGAGTACCATGCAGCCAGAAGCCGCAAATGTGTTTTTACATTGACATTGTCTCTACCTGTCCAGGTGGTTTGCTGATTTAAGGACATAAACACTTAGTTTCCTGAAAGTGGAAAAATAATTTTTAGGGAGATGGTCAGATTTAACGACAGAAATTAGATGACAAATTGCTTCCCCCATGACAGTAACATATTACCTCCTGTCAAGTTCTAGTTTTATATTTACTCTTGGAGTCCATAGCTATCAAGTTACTTCTGCAAGTCAAGGCTTGGACCACACCGCGTCCACCATGGATGAGCACCAGCGTACACAGGAAGAGAAGAGGAAAGTAAGTAGAAGGGGAGAGGGCAGCAAGGTCCAGCTCTGCCCATGCCCTGCTTAGCAGTTTACGTTGGAGCATTATGTCGAGAGCACTGCTTGAAGAATCTGCAGGCATTCTTCTCAAAAGAGAGTCTGAAGACCCATACAAAAGCAGTGCTGCTTTGGAGTTTCTGGAGGGTGACAGTGTGGAGGAAATAGGCATGCATTTCAGAAACATTAGGATAACTACGCTAGGCACAAACCACATAATTGTCCCGACGCAGACAGACTGCCCAGCAGGAATGTCAATAACAAACACCCTCCAGCAGCTTCACTGGCAGAGGGAGTCAGTGAGCAGGACTAGCCTCTGCAGGGGAAGAATCTGCCCTATGTGCATGGCAACCACAGACGAGACTATTTCACAGCTGGACACTGAGCAGTTTTCAAAAACACGAGTGACACGTTTAAGGGGTTTTGAAAATACAACTCAGGCAGGTGAGAGGAGGAATTAGGAAAACAGGACTTTCTACTGTTAATGTCGACAGAATTGTACCAATCTCTATACCATCCACTGACACGATCTTGTAAAATGCCTAGTACATAAGAGAAAGTTAACCAAAGGTTTTTGTTGAAAGCATGCATTATTCAAAAAATACTTATTAAGAATCAAATATGTGTCAGGCACTGTTCTAAGCACTTGGGATAAGTTGGTGAACTAAAAACAAGCAAATATACTTGCCTCCACATGGAACTAACATGCCATCATAAGGGGTGAAAATTGCAATTTGTTTCATTTTAAATTTCAAATCTAAACAGTTGCATCTAAATGTCCGGCTACATTATGTGGGCAAGCTCCGTGAGGGTTAAGGACGGCATCTGTTTCGCTTCGTGTTCTATTCCCAGAAAACTTTATGGTATTTGGAGCATGAAGGGTACTCAAAATATGTTTGTTGAATAAATAAAACTAATTCTAAACTGTCTTGCCTGACAATAGAGGGTATCTCGATGCTTTTTAATGTGATTTTTCACACAACTCCTCAGACTGTAATATAACTTCTACTTTTATTATCATAGAAAGACTCTCACAGTCTAATAAGATAACCAACTTATTATTCTATAACAGGTATATCCTATAAATATAACATCATTCTTCTATAACAAATAATAATACCAACTTATTATTCTATAATAACCAACTTATTATTCTATAAATATATTCTATAAATATAACATTATTCTACAATAAATAGTAATAAATTATTATTGTTTTTTATTCACCTGCTAATTCCCAGTACATACAATTTTTAGGAAAAATAATTTTTAGATTTAAATTTAAATCAATTTTTTTATATTTATATTCCTAGTATTCCTGATACATAAAAGGGATTACGAGAAGTTTTCATACACCACAGAACTGGTGGATCACAAACAGACATATTAGTTTCATAAAAAATTATTATGTGATACACAAATTTCATATCCTGCACAAGGACTTTCCGTGTGGCTCACAACATATCCTGCACAAATCAGTTAAGTTAAACAAGGTTAAGAGACCTCAGCCATCAGCGGAAGACGCCCTTACTAAAAACACCACTTGGCTCTATTATTATAAGCAGCTAATCAGCAACTAAAATTGTAATGTATTTTATTTTTCATCTAAGTTTCCTATCTGAAAAGAAAGGATTAAAGGGATGTGTGCCACACCAAAAGAGCTGGCTGACCTCAGATAACTCGCTCAGTGCTGAAAAAGTTAATTTCTTGGGAACAGAAAACAAAGTATCCACCAGTTGCACCAAGAACTGCTGAACACCTTTAAGATTAAAAAAAAAAAAAGGAATTTAAACACTTCTTTTGCTGAGAATAACCCTGAAGGAGTTAATAATAAAAACTGAGTGAAATACACTGCTGATGTCAAGAAATCAATTTAATTTAGATCTTCTTTAAAGAGGAATATTAATAAAATATACCCTGAGATCACAGGGTGTATTTTTTTAATCACTTTGCCACGATAAAACTTCATTAACAGGGACATAAAAAACTATAACAACATGTCAGGGGATATGGATGTAATCAAGTTAATTGCGATTATTTCACCATAGCGATAAATCAGACACAGAACCTTACTAATCTTCGTTTTATTATTTACCTTACATTTTTACGTACAAAGTTAAAAGTTGCTATTCTCACAGCATCTCAGAGGAAGTCATTCATAGTAATAACTGTTCTATAGAATTTATAAATCAATTGAAAAAAGTATGTACTGAGCTTGCCACTCTCCATAAAGAACAGGGCAATGTGCTACAGAAGTTTTAGGAAATAAGCAGTCCTTTCTCCCTAGGATCTTGCAGCCTGAAAGTGGGAAATGACCTGTAACAGGCAAACTAACTGCTAAACCATGTCATTGTTTGAAGTGCAGATTACCACAGAAATTTTTCCAAGGATGGACCTAGTGCAATCATTTGGATTAGGAAAAAGTTTGCATTAAGTGATGGTGTTTGAGGAAGAATGTGAAGTTGGGGTAAGATGTCTGTATTCATACCTGAGAAACACTTCAGGTAGAAGGAGCATTTCAGCAAGTACTGTCTGAAAGAGAGAGCCAAGGGAGAGAATACATGCCAACATGTTCTGATTCTGTATTCATCCTTCTCGTCAAATTCCAGTTTTATGTGCACTGCTTTTGTGGAGCAGTCCAGTTTCCAGGCACCACTTAGCACATTATCTAATGTTAACCTTACGGTATTCAGGAATTGTAGGTAATCAAATTGGCATCTGCATCTTATAGCTAGATTTAGCAGACACAGTCAAACTGAAACTCAGAGGGGACAAGAAATTTGCCAATGGCCATGAAGCTAATGAGTGCACAATCCAGATTAGAAATCCTTATTGCCGCCCCTTCACCTGCTAAGCATGTTTATGGACCATAGTTTTGGTCTCTTCCTAAAATTTTAATTGTCACCTAGGAAAAAAAAAAAAGTGGTCAGATAAGATAAAATTATCTCTTATCTTTACCATGAAAATACTAAGGGAATGTCCTTTCCATATAGTATTGAGTCTGTCTTTGTCTATTACATGATAGATTAGTTACATTTTTAGAGATAACTGAAATTTCAAACAAGGAATTCAATTATTACTAGGAAGACCATTTTATCACTTACAGAAATGTCATTTAAACAGTTTTTTTTTCAGGGATGCTTTGTGGCTTAAAAGAGGTAATGAATATGAAAGACCTAGCACAAAATTGATGCTCAATTAGTATATTTCTTCTCTATCTGAAGATCATCGATAATCTTAAAAATCAAATCTCTGCAACATATTTCTTACAGAATTTATATTATGTTATATCCACTAACAGGTAACATTTTGGATGGACGGCAATAAAATTGATCAGTATTGTACTCAACCATAGTGAAAGTCATCAATAAGATATATAGAATATAAGAATGAAATATTCCATTCACTCAAATAAATACCAATAATTAGAAGTCATTCAAATCATTATCCAAAAAACAAACAAACAAAAAACCAAATCACTCACTATCCAGTAAATATAAGACTGTAAACATTTCTGGTAGTTTTGTGGTAAAATAATCTTACCTACAGTGCTTAATTTTGAATCAACACTGACATAACTTACACTTCCCTGAGTAAAAACGGTTTCAAATATGTTGGAAAATATTTAAAAACGAAGTCAGTTAATTATGCTAATAGCAGATTAAACTAATCATTTTGTTATGCTATCAAAGAAAAGCAAATTCAAGTCCTTACATTACTAAGGAAAGTATATGTAAAGGGGATTCTTGAGATAATATGAGGAAGGGAATTATTACAACAGGGAGAAAGCTCAAACCACAAAATCTTCAAGTGTCTCAGAGAAAGCAAAAAGGGAAGGGATTTCTTTTGTTGGGAGAAGTAAAACAATATAGTGGAAAGAACTGGGTATGGCGAATGGGCTAAGCATGATCGAACAGCTGAGAAAGATATTTTTTGCTCTATAGTCAGCAGATTCTCTCTCCAGTGCTGAACTGTTCCAACACTTTCTTAAGCTTAAGGGTGGGCAAAAATTCTGGGCCAAAAGAAGAGAGACAAGCCTGACTAAAATTTGTTCAAGTCAATAGGTACTTTATACATACTGGTCAGTGAAGTTCACGAGTTCAACTAATCATTTATGAGACAAAGAACAGGAAATTGGAGGGTCTGTGTCTGGCTTGTCATAAGTCATCATCTGTCCAGAGCAGGAAGCAAGCAAGCAAAACCAAACAAAGAAAATAAACAAACAAAAAAAACCATGAAATATCCAAGGAAAGCCCTTTCCCCAGAACACAAAATTTAAGATGTCTTAATCATTGCTATTTTCCAGGAGTTCAACACTGTCTATGCTTAGAGTCTCAGTGGGTCTCCTGGTCTCCTGGCAGGACACAGTGGGGAATGGCTATGCTCCATGATCTCTAAAGCCTAGATGGAAAAATTTAAAGCTGGAAATGGCTTGTTGGCTGCATAGTGGAGTCATCGTAAGACTTGCTTATTTAGCATGTCTGGTGCCCGTCTGGGTGACCTAAAGACTAGGACTGCTAGGATTTCCCTTCGTGGCTCAGTGGTTAACAAATCCGACTAAGAACCATGAGGTTGCGGGTTCGATCTCTGGCCTTGCTCAGTGGGTTAAGGATCTGGGGTTACCGTGAGCTGTGGTGTAGGTTGCAGACGCGGCTCGGATCCCGCGTTGCTGTGGCTGTGGCGAAGGCCGGCGGCTACAGCTCCTGTTAGACCCCTAGCCTGGGAACCTCGATATGGCGCGGGTGCAGCTCTATATAAAAGGCAAAAAGACCAAAAAAAAAAAAAAAAAAAGACTAGGACTGCTAACTGGAGCACCTCTGTGTGGCCTCTTCATGTAGTCATCATGAATGGCAGCCTCAGAAGAGTCGGACTTCTTACATGATGGCTCAGGGCTCCAAGCACTAGTGTTCAAATGAATAAGACAGAAACTGCAATGAATGCCTTTTATGACACAGCCTCAAAAGTTACAGTGTTACTTCCATAGTACTCTTCCAGTCAGAGCAGTTATAAGCCCACTCAGACCCAAAGGAAAACAAATTAGCCACCTCTTGATGAAAGGGTGGCAAGAAGAACATGTACAAGGGAGATTTTATTGCTACCATCTTGGAAAATTCAATGTCACAATCTTCACATCTATATCTATAAATATCATGGGAATATTCACAGACAAAAGACACCAAAAATAGTGCCATCTTAAGTGAATTTGGGGAAAGTCCATTTCAAAATGCAATGCCTTTTACTTCAGACTCAATAAAATTTAGAAAGACAATACTTATATCCCCAGATGTATATTAAATTGTATTGAGCTATTTTTATTTGACTACCTTTATTATTTCATAATACATTTTACAGATACATGTTTTTATAAAATTATTTAAATGTACATTTTCCCCTAAGAAAAGAGCTTTACTAAGAGTTAGTGTAGCATAACAGAAAGATTTCAGACTTTGTAAACCAGATTGGACACACCAGTTATCCTTGGATGCATTTCCCACATAATCAGGAATAAAGCAGAATGCTCACTCTCACCACAATAATTCAATATTTTATTGGCAAGAAATGTACAAAACCTGTCGTACAAAAAATGTAAGCACTTCTAAAGAGCAAAAACTAATATTTAAGTAATAAAAAAGTCATGTCATACTCTCAAGTAGGAAAATATAATAAAGACACAAATCACTGTAAGTTAGTTCATAATTTTAACCCAGTAACAACAAAAATGTGATTTCAGGAAAAAAATTGAAAAACTGATCGTGAAGTGTTTGTATATTAAAAAACATTTAGCCAAGAAAAAAAAATCTGAAAAATACGAGCAAAGAGGGAGGAGGAGATTTTTAACTACAAAATATTAAAACATATTCCTCCTAAAACAGCACAATATTAACTAAGTAAACAACTAGCCCATAAATAAACTTTAACCCACAAATTCAATCAACATGGTTTATCTGGGGATATATTAAGATAAGATGCAAACTATTCTGATATATGCCTCATTTTGAAATTACATTGGTAAAGTGTTTTTTATGTAAATAGCCAATGTTGACTCATTTAAGCCACTTTCATTCACAACTGATCACACTTTTAACATCCAACTCCTTTACAAATGACAAATTTCTGTCACATGTCCTGTATTAAATATAGCCTTCTCTAACTGAATAGATAATAATAAAGGAAAAGTCTAAAATTAAATATATTTGCACCATTTGTAAGGTACCAAGTAGCCCTGAAAGCTGTGCTGGTCTTTATTTGAAACACTTTTGTGGAAAAATTTAATACTGTTTTACACTCAAGTATTTAAATTTTATATATTATGCACAGAATACAGTGCAATATATTAGAACATACAATCTGTCAAACTGTCAAGAAAATAAGACTTATTCTCCTGACCTCCATATTTCCGTTCAGCTTTAGTCCAGTTTTATAATCTAGAAATTTGAAATCCCTGTTTCACGTCTTCACCTCCCTTTCGTCGTGTCTCCAGTCACTTTGGTCTACAAGAGATGAACTAGATATTTCAATGTACTCTCTCAAACTCAGAGCAAGTACCTCCTCCATGAAACCCATTCTCTAGTGTATCAGTGAACTCCTCGAAAGTGACAGAAACCCCCCTACCTTCAACCCCTTCAAAAGAACAAGAGAAAGCAAAACAAAAGCACAATAAACTGAAACCAGAGAAAGGAGTGGGGAGCAGAGAGCAATGATGTCTGGACAGATGAGAAAGGTACTGCTGCCCTAAAAGTGAAGTTGTGAGTAAGCATGGCTGACACTAGACACCTGCCCTGAGCTAGGGATGCTGAAAGGAACCTGAGTTACAGGCCCTGGCTGCCTTGGGAGCAACTGCAAATCCTCTCTGGAGAGAGCCGTCTCAGTTGTGGCCCCCAGGATTCCCACTCATTGAGACAGGCTGGGACCTGGGACCAAGGACCGTTTTCTGCAGTGCCTGCACGTGGACAAACATCTCCCGGAGCAACAAAATACAAGAAAACTAGAAAGGACTACAAAATAACTGTGTGCGTGCCCAGTTGCGGCAAATTATGGACAACAAGATACAAAAAGACTGAAAAAATACCAACTGCCACTTCTGAAGAGCAGAGGGCAAACGCAGAGTACTACACCTGCCCCAGCACACAACACCACCAAAGGGGTGGGCAAACCACTTAAGCCACCCTTCCTGCCAAACCCCTGGACCCACCCCTACCATCACCCAAGATTAAGGAACCCCCAGAGCTAGTTAGCAAGCAAGGGAAATTGTTGCTTGTTTTCACTCCCCTCTATTGCAGCAGGGGCCCCAATAAAACTTGTCTGAATTTGGCCTCTTTTAATTTCTATTGATTAAAAAAGGCCAAAAACCCTAGTTAGTGACATGATTATAGTCAAGTAAACATGGCCTTATCCTCAAATATCACCACACAGTGAGACCAGTTATCATTAGTGGGACTCTAGGGAAAATACACACAATGGATTTATACACTAAATATTCCAGATGTTTAAAATATCACATAAAGAACATAACCCTTAAAAATAAACATTTTAAAGGAACAAGTAGGAAATAAAAACAGAATAACAGGTGTTCCCACTGTGGCTCAGCAGTAATGAACCTGACTAGTACCCACGAGGACGTGGGTTTTATTCCTAGCCCTGCTCAGTGGGTTAAGGATCCAGCATTGCCTTGACTGTGGTGTAGGTCACAGAGGCATCCGGGATCTGGTGTGGTTGTGGCTGTGATGTAGTGTGGCAGCTGCAGCTCTGATTTTGACCCCTAGCCTGGGAACCTCCCCATGTCACAGGTGCAGCCCTAAAAAGACAAAAACAAACAAACAAAAAAAAACCCCACAGAATAACAAAATGGGTAAGCAACAACAGACTAAAAATTAGAAACTGTACAAGTGAAAAATGCATTTGCAACAGAAACTATCTCCTTGAAATGCCTCTCACAGGTATGAAGTGAAATTCCACTTCCCCCTTAGATTAGTTTCTCATTATTTTAACTGCATTTTAAGGTATGTTGTGCTGTGACGTGCCACCCAGATCTCGCATCCCTCAACTGTAACATTCATTCTCCCAGTTGCCTGAAGGGTTGGTCACCTACGTGTGTCAGCCAGTACCACTCTGGGACTTGTCCTTGGCTAAGGAAAGATGCCTTCCAACGTCATGGCCCCTTTTGGGAGCAGCTCCCATCTAATAATCTGCTGCTGTCATAACAGAAAGACCCACCACCCTGACCCCAATTCAGGATATCTCTGAAGGCTCCTCCAGCTGGAGCTCCCCAGGATTAAATGAGGTTCCTGTTGTGACTGACTGTGTGGCAGTTCAACTGGTCTCCCTGCCTAAGCCTGTCTCTTTATGTATGGATTCTTTGAGCTCTCCCCAGTCAGTGGCCTGCATGAGTGTGCTTCCTGGGGAACCTGCATTACAATGCAGGTAAAAACTGCTCCATGCTTTAGGTTTCTAACTCCTTCAGTCCCCTCTCTTCTAGCCTAATCTTCACAACTCACTACTTTATAATCTTGTCTTAAACTTGACCCAAACCTCCCAACAGTTTTCCATTACATACAGCAAAAATGCTTCCTTTTCCTTTTATCACTTAAGATGCCATGTGTGTGGATTTCGGTGTTCAGCCTTCCAGCTCTACACCTCTACACCAAATCCCTTTTTCGAGGGCATTCATTCTGTTCTCTTCACTCAGGTGCATTGCCAGTTCTCGTCTGGGCTCATGACCAATTTCCCATCTGAATCAAAAGCCTTCACGCCCACCCCAAAACCTAGTTTCATAGGACTCATCCTTTAATATTCAAGCCTATTTTTCAACTTCTCCAAAATGCATTTCTTAGCCACAACAGCTTGAAGCAACGTCTGAGCCAGCAGAGTGCTGCACAAGTCTGTATAAATTTGTAATCGGTGATGCAAATTCTCAGGAACTTTGATGAATGGTCGACTTCGCTTTAGCAGTTTAAAATGGGCTGAGGTGGGAGTATTCGACACCAGAGAAATCGGCAAACACGGAGGGCGCCTCCCACGCCCTTTCTCCTTCCCATTACACAGCATGACTCTGCTGCTCACGTGGCAGTCAGTTTAAATCCTGACCAGCTTTGTGACTTGCAGGTGGGCAGCCATGATATCCCAACTAGATGGGGTCATTTTTAAGGCAGGGAGGATTTTTTATGCTAACTCACAAAACTCTTCCTCAGTTCCTTTTCCCGCAGTAGAAATTCAGTAATTGTTTTTGTAAGAGCAATATACCTTTCAGAGTCATCCTGTGCAGAGAACTGGGGGAGGGGAAAAACAAAGGACTGTCATGAGATTTTATTTTCTAAATTTATATATTTTCTATCCTTTAAATTATTTAGCACCAGCATTCTCTTTTACATTTTTTTCAGTTACCACATCATGGATTTTTCTCAAATTCAATATAAAAGCACTCCATAATTTTTAGTTTATGCTACCTTTTCCTTAGTAAGTTATTTTCTTATATGTGTTCCTTATTTTATATATATATATATACATATATATATATATATGTGTGTGTGTGTGTGTGTGTGTGTGTGTGTGTTCCTTATTTAATAATTGGACCTTCCCTGAAAGGAACTTTTTAAAAAACTTACTTTGTAAAATGTATGACTCAAGGCCTTTTTCTCCCCAGACAAGCATTCTTTGTTCAAAGATGTCACTTGTCACACTCTTGCTTCCCCCTTCAGGCCACTTGGGAATGGAATTTTAATACAACTAGCAATATTCTTTACTTATTATTTAAGAGAATTCATAGAAAATTACTGTTGACTTTGGTCATTACGGCCTCCCAAGAGAACAATAGAAAATTTTTTAAAAAATGCGTTTGCTTTTCTTTGCGCTGACACTCGGCACTGTAGCTGGTCGCCGCTGAGACAGGAGACGTCCTGCATTTCACTATGGATTCCTGAACCTTGTCAAGTAAGCTGCTCTTCTGCCGCAGACCCCAGGGCTGTATGCTGTCAGCACTCTCCACGATGCTGGCTCAGCATCGCAGCCCAATCCGCTCTTCCTTATCTCCCCCTTGAGACCAGCGAGCTGAGCCTCAAGAACTGGCGAGTCCCGAGTAACTGAGGAAACCAGGTATGACCTGGGGGCCGCAGGCACCTAGGCCTGTCTCATTGCAGTGGGACCGTGCTTACCCATTTCTGACTCTGAGGACGGCATTAACCAGCACTAACTGTCGTGCCCTTTAAAGAAGCTGCTTGGCTCTTGTCCCTACTTTCATGCTTAATTCCCTAAATTGATGCTTAAGCCTTTACACCAGTTATTAGAGAATCTGTAAGATGCACAGACTACATCGCTGAATACACATTTTAAAGCTGTAAGTTCTATGTTCACACAACCATGTTAATCAAATCCCCAGGATATAAAGGCCCTGCTTGAGATTTCACTGCTGTGCTTTTCTGGAAGAGTTGAGCAGCACTGAATCACTTGGGATTAGAATATGAGCAAAGATAATGCGTTAGAAAAAGTGGGGCTATGTGCGTCAAAATTACCACAGCTGCTGGAAGATCTCTTAGCCCAGAGACGCCACCTCTCACTTCCACAGTGACATATAAAGCCATATTTTGTTTGCATTAGGAGTGAGTAAAAGGAGAGAAAGTAAGCAAAACTGGGTCAAGAAAGTAGAACACTTGACCATATATATTAAGTTCTGTACTTGCTTTTGCTGTGATGCATTTATATTACCTTTGATAAGTGATTTAAGCTTTCTCTGTTCTAAGATAGTCCCCCATTGCACCATTAGGATGTTTTTCTTTGATTCAACTCCTCAGAGTGATTGCAGGAGGAGTAAGATAGCATTTAAAGACCTTTTAGGAGCTACTGATATGAGACATCTGAAAGAGTGAGTTACCTGTCTCACTCTGAATTTTATTGGTCAAGACATTTACATAAAAGATAAGCTTGCACTTCCAGTTTTTACCTCTAACATGTAAAAAGCTTGGAAGTACTGAGTCCCTTCATTACAAAAAGAAAAATCTGGATAAACTGAAAATTAATGATTTTCTTGGACCTGTCAGAGAACTGAGGCTACCAGGCAAATTTCCATGCCAAAATCTGGAGAAACAGCACATCTAAAGAGTCACATCTAAGATCTGCTTTGATGGTGTGAAAACTGCAAGAGTCATAAGGGTAAGGAAGACTTCAATGGTAATTTTGATAAACTGATGAAAGCTGAGCCCCTGGATGCTACTGTCTTAGTGGGGTTCCCTACACGGTCATGGGTTTTACCTCCCACGGCTCTCATAGTGAATATCCAAGACAGAAACCTCATAACTCTACCAGGAGGAAGGAAAATTAATCATTGCAAAATATCCACAAAGTGTTCTCCATAACAAAAGGCTGTTCTCCAGGGGTAAAGAATTTACGAGAGATTCTGGGGAAAAGCTATTCTTTCCATTTCATCCTGCTCTAGTTTTCCCATCCTGCCTAAGGAAAGAAGAACATACTCAACCAAGTTAAGTGCCTCAGGGAAATAGATTGGGACTGCAGCATCCAATGAAGAGAATAGGGGAACAAATAGAAAAAAAATAAAAAATAAAAAAAACACTACTGGATATACAACTGTGAAGGTCACAAGACACAGGACCACTAATTAAGATTTAATCACAGGATTATAGAATGCCTTTTCTCTGCACCAGTCACAACTTACACCACATCAACAAGGTTCAAGTATAACACTGTAGCTGAAAGGGTTGCAGGATCTAAACTCTAAGCCCAAAGGACTACTTAGAGATGCTCAAAGTTGAGAAGAGAGACAAAAACAAGGCCACTAAAGGAATTTGAAGTCTTTAGCACCTATAACTAGGGGAAACACTAAAAGTAGCCCAGTTTCTAACAAATTCACATAAATCCTCACACTGAAGGTTGATTTACATAAGTTCCCCTTCCCAGTATAAGATAGTCAGCTATCAACAAAAAATTACAAGGTATGCCAAAAAGCAAGAAAATAATAGTCTGAAGAGACAAAGCAATCATCAAAACCCAACTCAGATAGGATATACATGTTGGAATTATTAGAAATGGAATTTAGAATAAAAGTGAGTAATATGGTAAAGACTCTAGTGGAAAAGGTAGAATATTCAAAAGCAGATGGATAACGTAAACAGAAAGACGGAAGCTCTCAAAAAAAAAAATTACAGGCTAGCTATCAACAGCACTGTAACAGAAATGAAAAATGTCTTCAATGGGCTCATCAGTAGACCTGACACAGAATCAGTCAACTTGAAGATACATTAGTATAAACTTCCTTATATGAAATGCCAAGAAAAATAATGAAATAAATAGAACAAGACCTCTAAAAACTCAGGGATAATTTGAAAAGGTGTAATATATACAGAACTGGACTGTCAGATGAGAAAGAGGAACAAAGCAGAAGAAATAATTGATTCAGTAATTGCCAAGAGCACTCCACAATTAATGAAAGATAGCAAACCAAGATTCAGGAAGCTCAAAGAAAAACAAGAAGGATAAATACCCAAAAGGATCACACCTAGGAATATCATATTCATAGTTCAAAGAAATCAAAGATGAAGAAAAAAATCTTGAAAGAAGCCAGAAGAGAAAAATACTTTATTTATAGAGGAATAGCATAGAAATTACAAGGGACTTATCCGCAGACACCATGCAAATAAGGAGAGAGTGAGGTGAACCGTTTAACTATATAAATAAGAGGATAAAAAAAAAAAACCCAGCAACTTAGATTTATCCTTCAGAAGTGAAGGAGGAACAAAGACACATAATCAGACAAATAAAAACGCTAGGAGTCTATCACCAACAGACTTGCCTTGCAAGAAATGTTACAAGTTCTTTAGGAAGAAGGAAAATGAGATACATCAGACATATATCTACAAAAAAGAATAGAACAGCACTGGAGAAGAAATCAAGGTTAAAAAACGTTTACTTTTTCTAATTCTTTTTTATTTATTTTCATTTATAATGATTTCTATTTTTTCACACATAGCTGGTTTACAGTGTTCTGTCAATTTTCTACCATACAGCATGGTGAGCCAGTTACACATACGTGTATATATTCTGTCTTATTACATTATCATGCTCCATCATAAAATGACTAGACATAGTTCACAGTGCTATACAGCAGGACCTCATTGCTTATCCATTCCAAAAGCAATAGTTTGCACCAATTAACCCCATATTCATGATCCATCACACTCCCTCCCCCTCCCCCTTGGCAACCACAAGTCTGTTCTCCATGCCCATGATTTTCTTTTCTGTGGAAAGGTTCATCTGTGCCATATATTAGATTCGAGATATAAGTGATATCATATGGTACTAGTCTTTCTCTTCCCGATTTACTTCACTTAGTATTAAGATCTCTAGTTCCATCCATGTTGCTGCAAATGGCATTATATTGTTCTTTTTTATGGCTGAGTTGTATTCAATTGAGCAAATATACCACATGTTCTTAATTAATTAATCTGTTGATGGACATTTAGGTTGTTTCCATGTCTTGGCTATTGTGAATAGTGCTGCAATGAATATGTGGGTACATACGTCTTTTTCAAGGAAAGTTTTGTCTGGATATATGCCCAAGAGTGGGATTGCTAGGTCATATGATAGTTCTATGCATAGTTTTCTAAAGTACCTACATTCTGTTTTCCATAGTGGTTGTACCAGTTTACATTCCCACCAACAGTGCAGGAGGGTTCCCTTTTCTCCACACTCTCTCCAGCATTTGTTATTTGTGGACTTATTAATGGTGGCCACTCTGACTGGTGTGAGGTGGTACCTCATGGTAGCTTTGATTTGCATTTCTCTAATAATCAGTGATGTGGAGCATTTTTTCATGTGCTTGTTGGCCATCTGCATATCTTCTTTGGAGAAATGTCTGTTCAGGTCTTTTGCCCATTTTTCAAATGGGTTGTTGCCTTTTTTGCTATTAAGCTGTATAAGTTGTTTGTATATTTTAGAGATTAAGCTCTTGTCTGTTGCATTTTCTCCCATTCTGTAAGTTGAAACTATTTTCTCCCATTCTGTAAGTTGTCTTTTTGTTTTGTTTTTTGTTTTTTGTTTTATGGTTTTCTTTGCTGTGCAAACTTGTCAGTTTGATCAGGTCCCATTGGTTTATTTTTGTTTTTATTTCTGTTGCTTTGGGAGACTGACCTGAGAAAACATTTCTAAGGTTGATATCAGAAAATGTTTAACATGCCTATGTTCTGTTCTAGGAGTTTAATGGTGCCCTTCTTACATTTAAGTCTTTAAGCCATTTTGAGTTTATTTTTGTGCATGGTGTGAGGGTGTGTTCCAGTTTCATAGATTTACATGCAGCTGTCCAGTTTTCCCAGCACCACTTGCTGAAAAGACTGTCTTTTTCCCATTTTATATTCTGTTCTTAATCTAAAAAAATTTTTTTTCAAAGTACTAACAGTAGCAATACATTGGGTGATTATAGCATATGGGTAAGTGAAATTAAAGACAGCAATTCCATAAGAGCCAGAGGGAGGAATTGGGAATACTCTCTTAGAAGATACCTGAACTACTCATTAAGTAGTATAGTATTATTTGAAGGTAGACTTAGATTATTTAAGAATGCATATTATAAACTCTATGGCAACCACTTAAAAATAAACAATTTAAAGTCATTTAAAATAAAACCATTTTAATAAATAAACAAATAAATATAATTGATATGTTGACATTAGGGAAATTAGGGAAAGGGAAGCATAAAAAATACTCAAACTATAAGGGGAAAAAGAAATAAAAGACTCAAAGAAATACAATAAATAGAAAAGTTACACGGTAGCGAGTAATCTGACTATATCAATAAGTCACTTTAAATGTGGATGATCTAAATAAACCAATTAAAAGAGATTGTCAGAGTGAATGAAAAAAAAGTCACACTGAAATATATGTTGTCTATGTGAAACCAACACTTTGTATAAAGACTAAATAGGTTAAAAGTAAAAAGATGGAGAAAGAAATATCATGTGCTAATATGTTGGTGCTAACTAATCAAAAGAAAGCTAGAGTAGACATTTTGATTTCAGAATGATAGGAGCAAAATCTCCAAGAAGACCAGACAACCCTAAATGTATAGGTACCTAACAAAAGAGCGTAATAAATGTGAGGCAAAAACTGAGAGCACTGAAAGGAGAAATAGACAAATACACTATTATAGTTGGAGAGTTCAACATCTATCTTTTTTAGTAATTGATACATACGACAAGCTTAAAGTCAGTAAGGATACAGTTGACCTAAACAGCACTATCAATCAACTTGATCTAATTGCTATTTATAAATTACTCCATCAACAAATGCAGAGTACACATCTCCTAAACCTCACATGGAACTTTCACCAACATATATCACATTCTGGACTAGAGAACATACCTTAACAAATTTAAAAGAATACAAATCATAAAAAGCGTGTTTTCAGACTGACTGGAATTAAACTACAAATCAATAACAAAGGTATAACTAAATAATACACAGATATTAGGAAAGTCAGCAACATACTTTCAAAGGACACATGGGCCAAAGATGAAATATCAGAAGAAATTAAATATACATGCATTAAATGAAAACAAGAATATAATTTATCAAAATTAGTCAGATGTAGCAAAAGCAGTGCCTAGATGGAATTTTATAACATTACATGTATATACTAAAGAGGAAAGATCTAAAATCAATAATCACAAAAAGTGAACCTTAATGTAAGCGAATTAAAAAAAAAAATCATTTAGGAGATTGAGAGAATCCCAGAATGAAATGGAAAATGTGAAAAAGAATCTAACTGTATTACAAACACATGAAAAAAAAAAAAAAAACCCTCACTGAAGTGGGGAGAGGGGGGTAGAGCTGACCTAAGTAACTTTGGAAATGAGTGGTGTCTATAAAACTAAAGGTCAAAAGAACTGTGCAGAAGCACTACACTCTAGTTGATAAACTTATTTCCCATGGGAACACAGGTTAACAATTCTAATACTGCTATATACACATCGGAACTGAACAATTAGGTAAGTGGGAGGCAGATGGTTGGAACCAGGTTTCTCCCTGTTGGAGTGGGAATTTATAAATAAGGAAGAAGAGACTATAATAACTCATGTGTTAATGGATTATAGTTGGGGACATCGATATGAACTGATTTTGCTTATTATAGCTTTGTTTTGGCTTATTATAGACACAGATTACAGTTAGAAATATTTATAAATATACATACACGTTAGTATTGACACATGTATTTTCTTGCTCTGTGAGCTGAGTAATCCTAGAAACAAGGATTTGTCAATAATAACTAGCGCACAAGTGCCCAGCTATTGATTTCTAATATAATTCTCAAATAAATAGTAATCAAGTCTCCTTGGAAAAACGGCCTAATCTAGGACTGAGGCAGAAAATATACAAGATGAGTTTGGAGCACCTTGTAGTGCCAGAAATTAATAACGAAGTACTAAAATGAATGAAATGAACAAATATCAAAGATGGTGATGTGTCAGAGTGACATGAGAGTCAACTGAAAGGACTCCCAATAGCTAAGCAACAAAATAAAGTAGCACTGAATTATAAACCAAAGTATAAAAGAAATATCCATGTATCCATATTGATATAAGTAAGTGATGGGACAAAATAGTAAAGGGAGAAGACACAAAATCTTTTATATTACAGAATTTCACATCATATATGTAGATACTCCACCTTCAAAGAGAGAAAGCATAACTTCACCATGTATTTACTACACATAATAAATATAAAACAGAAAGGCAGGAAAGGGGGGCTTGATAAAAGTGGCCTTGGCCAAACGATCCTATCAATAGATAAGTCATTCTGATACTATCCTTGATATAATATGATGAAAATGGCACTTTATGTCTATGCTTGGCTCCCAAAACTCTACTACCTTAGTCTAATCATGATATTATCAGATAAATCCTCCCCAAGAAACATTCTGCAAAATACCTGCAAAATACCTGAAACATTCTGAAAAATACCTTTGAAGACTTCTCCAAAGATCATCAAAAACAAAAAAAGGACCAGAAAAATCTCAGAAAGGGTTGTCAAAGCAAAAACTTGACCACAAACTTTAACAGGCAGGGAAAAAGACTTTAAGGCTATTGCAATAGAAGTGAAAGACTGAACTCAATTCTACTGAAACAAAAGCCCTGAGGGCTTTTAGGAGCTGGAATGAAGTAGTGGAAAAGTACTGGTAGACGCTGGGCAAGAGGCTGTCAGTAATGGGATACGCCAAGTGTCCCAAGCTGTTCCTGAGTTTGCAAATGTCTTTCTCTACACCTGGGCCATCTATGTTTGCCATTTGGCACCTATGAAGTTCCAGTTAGGTCCCTAACCTCCTACAGAGACCGGAAGACAGGAATGCTGTCTCCTTCCATGTCTGTATTTCAGGGATGGTTCCCAGTCCTTGAAAAAGACTTTACTGGGTTGTAAAAGTGGCAAGAGGTTGGGAGAAAACTTACTTTTACATTTCAAAGGGGCACAGAAAAAATTCACAATTGCATGTTTTCTACAGTAAGTTCTCTGAGAAAAGGTATACCAAGGGTCAATTATCAGGAAAAAATTTGTCTAAAGTTTAAACTGAGAGGAATGTCACTGGAAAAGCTAAGAGAAGACTAAGGAGACATGACAACTACAATGAATGTAGTTTTCTGGAAAATCCATTACATTTCGGGAACGGAAAAGAGACTTTCAGCAAAAACTAAGGAAATCTGAATTAAGTACAGTCTTCAATAACAATATATCAATTTCAGTTAATTATGACAAATGTACCACTGTAACGTAAGATGTTAAAAACAGGAAACATGAGTGCAGGGTTTGTGGGAGCTATCTCTACTATCTTTACTTTTTCTGTAATTCTGAGACCATTCTAAAATGTAAAGTTTACTTAAAAAATAATAATAACACTTTTCACTATTCTGATTTTCTTACTGTTGAAAGAATTCATTTGTTTTATGGCACCTATCACTATGGCAGCCACAAAACACAATAATCCAGGTTGTTTCCCATATGGCAGGCAACTGAATCACTGTTTACAAGGAAGAACTCTGGAGGGAAATTGTTGCTCAAAGGGAGGCCCTATGTGAAGAATCATTGAGGTCTTGTTTGAAATAAGCACTGAAAGATAAATTTCATCCTAGGAAGCGGCTAGGTGAATTTTTGATTTGTCAACTATTGCGGTGAAGTATTGGCAAAGCGGTTTTACTATCCATTCACTGCTTCTGCCTTTCACTGTGCCTAAGGACAGACATCTAGGGACACACACCACACTGACACCTGTGCTGATACTAAAGTGATACCTGCAGCTTCAGCTTCAGGGAAAGCACAGCTTAAAGTTTAGGAAGGAAGTTTCGTTGATGGAGACAGACCCAGAGAAACTGGAAAGCTGTCAGGTTATATAGCTACATGACAGCGGTGGGCACACTAGGTGGAAGCTCGAAATAAACAGGACATGTAACGTGCAGCTATGCCTACAGCCAAATAAGCCAATAGGTATCTGCACAAAATGCCTGCTAGACTGGGCCAGGCTGGCCTAGACTGGACTGGACTGCCTCTGAGCTTTGACTTAGTTACTTATCACTGGAACTGGCTAAAAGAAACAAGGTATCTCAGCTAAACTGTCCACAGTAGTATGCTGATTTGTTGGGGCTTTTGTTCTAAAGTAACAGCACATCTTTCCTTTCAGAAAGTCTCCTGTAAGAAATGGTATACACATAAACTGTAATATTTTTGAAGGATTATTATTTCACAATCAAGTCTCCTAAGTTATGCTGCTGAGAGCATAACATGCAACTTCAACTCCTTTAACTGAAGGAAGCTTGGTTGATGCTAATTACAAATTGCTATCAAGTTAAATATTGTTGGTATCAGGACATTATGATATATTTTCATATTATTAACAGAGTCTCAAACAGCACAAGGGCATAATGCAATTTTATGTGGTTCTCCCATAGAATTATAATACTACCTGGTCATGACTTGATTATAGCATTTACAACATTTTTACAGTGTTTTATGTGTTTTCTTTAGTTTTATTTATTTGCTTCTTGCTCTGAATAGGCTATTAACTTCAAAGAGGCAGGCCACTGTTCTCATTCACAAAATCAACAATGAAAATATATCTTTTGTCAGGACAAAAATCAGAAAGAAGAAAAAAAGGTGTTTTAAGACAAAACTGTTTGACATCTAACATCTCTCAAAACCTCTATGTCCACTTTTTACTTCCTATTCCTCAAGTTCTCTCCTTTCCACAAATATGGTGACAAACAAAAATGTAATCTAAAAGGTCTAATATTTTTTTAAAATTAAACTTGAACAGTGTAAACCAGCTATAATGGAAAAAATAAAAATCGTTTAAATAAAATTTTAAAAATTAAATTTGAGTTACATCCTGACTTCTATTACACATTCTAAATATTCAAAAATAATTAACTATTTCCTATTTATTAAGCCCCCTAGCGTGTATGCAAGTGACTGGCATTAATTAAAACACACCACACCTCAATGAAGTCCATATACTTTGCAGAGCTCCTTCATCTACTAAATGATACACTACTTAATATGTAGGACACATACTTCCTCAAAAGGTAGCAGTCATCCAACAGTTTTATCAGGATACAAGAAAAATGAAGCTTATTAAAATCTATCGATTAAAGTTTTGTTCCCCTTCTCACCTTGCTCACTGAGTTTCTTCACTTTTACCAAGTGCCGAGTGATCCAGCACAGGTAGAGAAATCACCAGTGGAAGATTACAAATTGCTAAATTCAAACTGCCTCAGTCCAGGCTTAAGGCAGGAAAGTTTAAATGGAATATGATCCAGCAGATTCAACAGCCACTCTCCTCCTCAAATTCCTACCTACCTGATATATAGAGACAGACAGACAGACAGACAGGTGGGTAGGTAGGTACATAGGTAGGTAGCTAGGGAGATAACAATGGCAGAAGAGAAAAAATGGAATGGGACTATGAGAAAAGGAACAGCCCCACACCCTGTCGGGTCCCCTAGGACAAAGGAGTGAAAAACTGAACCCTAAAGTAAGTTTGAGCAATAAGAGAAAACCAAATTCCTTCTTTCCATCCTGATCTCTGACAGGACAGTAGCCTTTCCAGAGTCCCCTCTCCACTCATGCACAGAAAGTAACATCCTGAGCCGGACACACGGACACACACACACACACAGAGCTAAGAATGACAAAGAAGTGACACTGAGAGCTGGCAAAGCAAGTCTCATGGTTGGGAGACAAGGAACCTGGTATCGACCTGTGGACCCTAAGTGTGAGCACCGGGCTGGGGTGCAGGACCCCTGTACAAACCACTAGGAATGACCAAGGTAAGAAGCCCTAATATCCCAGGGCGTGACCGGGACAGGCAAAGGGCACCCATGGGCCAGACGCCCCATCCTTAGCCCCAGATTCCCCTTCACGTGGGAGAAAGCCGGGGGTTCAGGGCTGCTTTTGCTGAGGAGGGATAGGAGGGAGAAATTTAACTGCCTTCAGTTGAATTTCTAATGACTAAGACAAATTTTGAAATGTTGGAATTTCCTTAGGAGACCGCAGACGGATGTTTTTCCATCACAGGGAATGAGAACTCCCAGGAGCAGTTCAAGCATAAGAAAACCAAAAAATTTTATAATTTTGTCCACGAGCATATGCTGTAAAATTGTAGCACAGCACTTACATGATAATAAGAAAATAAATTTTATTTATTAGAAACACAAAAAACCTTTAACCACTTTAAAGCTCTATGTGTGTGTGTGTATATATATATAATTAAAATATATACTGTATGTATATATATCTAATATATACCATTATGGGAGTTCCCTTCGTGGCTCAGTGGTTAACGAATCCGACTAAGAACCATGAGGTTGCGGGCTCGATCCCTGGTCTTGCTCAGTGGGTTAAGGATCCGGCGTTGCCGCGAGCTGTGGTGTAGGTTGCAGACGCAGCTCGGATCCCGCGTTGCTGTGGCTGTGGCGAAGGCCGGCAGCTACAGCTCCTGTTAGACCCCTAGCCTGGGAACCTCCATATGCCACGGGTGCGGCCCTAGATAAGGCAAAAAGACAAAAAAAAAAAAAAATATATAGTATATACCATTATGTAAACTATATATATATAGTTCTCTTTGCTGCCTCTGTACTTTGAAGATCTATGTGCATATATATAATTAAAATATATACTGTATGTATAAAATATATACAGCTATATAAACTTTATATATGTGTGTGTATATATACGTGTGCATGTGTATGTGTACATGTATATATATATATAGTTTTCTTTGTTGCTTCTGACAATGTGGCAAGGTAATTAAGGAAGAGAGTATTAAACTGTGCCCTAGAGTATAACGTAGGGCTAAGAAGTGATTTCCCCAAGGTCAGTCTGTTAATCAGTGGGGTGAGACAGACCTAGAACCTTGATCTTTGACCACAAATCCAGTTCTCTTAATACTTTACCAAAATGTCACCTGCATTCGAAAGCTTAAAAAAAAAAAAATCCCTGAGCTAAACTGTAAAATAAATTGAGACATACGCCATCCCTAGAGGCAAACTGTGCTCTGACCACCCCACAGGGAGATGTGCTGCCGGCCTCCGGGTGGCTCCACGGGCACATGTGCCGGACCCAGCTGCTCCAGGGCAGCACGGATCTGGTTAATCACTGCCCAGCTAGGCATTTAGACCCATTTGCTCACGGACAGGAACAGGAGAAGATGTAATATTTCACCCCTGGATTTCCAAGGACAAAGGAGTGCACAGAAGAATTAATCAAACAAACCCGCAATGAATTATTCATTTCAAATAATATATTGTACATACATTAACAGAAAAAGATTAGCAAAGATGATACATTGCAAAAATACTAAACATCTTGTCTCCACAAACTTTTAGTTTTAGGTATATAACTGAATCATAATTAAAGTTTTCTACAATTGTTGCTATTCCAGAAGACCAGCACTTTCTCAAATGTGACAGGAGTTTGAAAGCCAGTGACTCTCCATGTCTACTTGTCAGAGTGAAAGCAACTTATGTCAGAGTACAGTCCGCTCCGTCACCTCTGGAATCAACTCCCTTTCTTCTCAAGTAAAAGAAATAAAAAGCATTTTCTTCTGGGAAACACTTGGTAAGGGATCAGATGCCAAGAAACAACTCAGCCACCAAAAGTAAGTAAAATCTGTGTAAACGTAACATTCATTCAAAACGCCTCCTAATGAAGTAAATGGCTTCATCAAAGTAACCTGAAAACCCTGTACAACAGAAACAGACTCACAGACTTTGAAAAGCTTATGGTTACCAAAGGGGACAGGTTGGGGCTGTGGGGAGGGAGGGACTGGGGGTTTGGGACTGGCATATGCACACTGAGGTGTATGGAACAACCGGCCAGCGGGGACCTGCCGTATAGCACAGAGAACTCTACACAATATTCTGTGATAACCTGTGTGGGGAAAAAATGGATATGTGTATATGTATGCCTGGGTCATTTTGTTGTACAGCAGAAATAATCACAGCCTTGTAAATACTTAATAAAACTTTTTTTAAAAAGAGGGAGTCCCTGAAAAAATGGAAATTACAGAATCTCAGAAAGCGTCAAGTGCCAAAATATTCAAGATCTGTGGGCTAAGTTTCTCGTCCCTTGATAGTGTTGAAGAGCACTGCCAGTGTCTAACTCTGTGACTCTCTTTTATTTATGCTTTCTTGGCAGATCAAGCTGCCCCTTCAACTAACATCCCTTTTTCTTTATGTATATTGATACATTCATTCAAATTACAATCAAGTTTTATAGCCTGGGGCTTCTTCTTACTTGCATTGTTCTGGCCTATCATGCATTAATTTTCCAACTAAACTCTCAGAAGGCGATCTTGTTTTTCTTATTTCCAGCATCTGCAAGTGTCACTGTAACCCCAAACACTGATCATAACACAGAAACACTAGTCAGAATTCTGGTCTCAGGAATAAGAGGCCACCATGTACATGGAGAAGGAAGAGGACGACAATCAACAGTAATAACAACAGTGACGGTGACGACAATAATAGTACCACGTATGTGTTCGACTCTTTTTTTTTTTTTCTTTTCACAGCTGCACCTGCAGCATGTGGACGTTCCCGGGCTAGGGGTCAAATTGGAGCTGCAGCTGAGGCCTACGCCACAGCCAGAGCAACACCAGATCTGAGCTGCATCTGCAATCTATGACGCTGCTTGTGGCAATGCCGGGTTCTTAACCCACTGAGTGAAGCCAGGGATTGAACACACATCCTCACAGATGCTATGCTGGCTTCTTAGCCCACTGAGCCACAAAGGGAACTCCTTCAATTTTTTTTTTATTTAATTTCATTGGAGTACAGTTTTTTTCTTGTATTTTTAAACATTTAAAAAAATTACAGTTGAACCTTCAATTCTTTTTTTGTTTGTTTGTTTGTCTTTTTGCCTTTTCTAGGGCCACACTTGCAGCATATGGAGGTTCCTAGACTAGGGGTCTAATCGGAGCTATAGCCACAGGCCTATTCCACAGCCACAGAAACTTGGGATCTGAGCCATGTCTGCAAATCTACACCACAGCTCACGGCAACACCGGATCCTTAACCCACTGAGCAAGGCCAGGGATCAAACCCTCAACCTCATGGTTCCTAGTCGGATTCGCTAACCACTGAGCCAGGACAGGAACTCCAAACGTTCAATTCTTAATAATGACAAAAGGTATTCACATGTATTATCTCATTCAGGAGAAATAAAACATAGCCATAAATCTAAGAATGACTTCAGACATTCAAGGACCTCATAATGGTGCACGCTGGCTAATGAGAGAGGGGACACAGCTGAAGACCTGGCTCCATGCGGTGCTAAACAGCACTTCACCCTGTGGCCCAGGGAAAGGGAAGAGCACTGAGACTAGAAAATCTAGTTGAAGTTCACCTGTGGGACAAGACACAGTAACCAAGGATGTCCTTTCTAGTCCTGGTTTAGGTTTAGGCAAACTGAGTGCCCAGGGAGTCCACATAAAAGGAATGTGACCACTCAACACTGGATGAAGCATAATGACAGGAAGTCCAAGGCAAAAGTACACGGAAGTTCATCAGTTAGAAATGGCTTTGGCTGCAGGTAGCAAACTATGCCTAATCAAACTTTAACTGAGAGTTCTATCACTTAGTTAACTGGAATTCCAGAAGCAGGCATTCTGTGGATCGGTTCAGCCACATGGCAATGTCACCAAGGACCCAGGCTGTTTGTGTCTTTCTCGTATTGTCTAATTGCCCCGTGCTTTCCCCTCCTGCCCCAGGATGGCTTCCCTGGCTTCAAACGTCACTTCAGTGCTCCAGGCAAGAAGGAAGCCTGGAGGATGGCTCTCTCCTGGTAATTTGGGGATGAAATTCCCTCCACGGGGGTTACGAGCATCATATGGGTCACAGAATGAGATCACATGACCACTACAGGCCAGTTACTGGCGAAGCAGAATGAAATTTCCATAACCGATTTAAAGGGACAATTACTCATTCCCTTGAGGAGGAGAACAAAAGGAGAGTTGAGATAGGGACCGAAAAGCCGGGGTCGGGGGACAGGTGAAGAAAATGTCCTCCTCTGCTGCTAGGACTGGAAGTTTGGAATAAACTTCAGCATCTTCCTTCTCCTCTGCCTCCCTTCTCCCACTGATTCGTTTTCCAAGAGTGTTTGACAGATGCCGGCCCTCCCTTGCCCCAAGAGAAATCCATTTTTGGGGAGAAGAAGGACACATTGCGGTCAACCTTGAGAGCCACGTGTATACTAAAGAATGAAATACATGGTATGAAAGAAAGAAAAGAGTTGAGGATGAACTCAAGTTTGGGGCTTGAACAACAAGAAAGCCAACAATGAAAATGAGAAAAAGGAGGAGTTGCCCTCGTGGCTCAGCAGAAAGGAATCTGACTAATATCCATGAGGATGAGGGTTTAATCCCTGGCCTCCCTCGGTGGGTTAAGGGTCCAGAATTGCCATGGCTGCATTGTAGGCTGGCGGTTGCAGCTCCAATTCGACCCCTAGCCTGGGAACTTCCATATGCTGCACCTGCAGCCCTAAAAAGCAAAAAAAAAAAGAGAGAGAGGAATAAACATTCATCTTTCTCAAATCTAGGCGCACAGGTATGACGCTCTCTGCTTATTTGTTTTTCTTTACGTTCACAAGGCACCAGTGCCTTGAAGGCTTTGCTCAGACCTAGGAAACTAGTGATCGTTGGCAAGGACTGCTGAGTGTTTGTAAGCCAAGAACTTAGAGAAAATAAGTCATTTAAGCAAGGTCTTAAGGTTGAAGAATAAGAGGAAAAAGTGAATGAAAATATTTAAAAATTCTGGCAATTAGTGATCAAATTTAGAAAAACAAAATAATGAATACACTTATTTTTTCATAGTCTCCAAGGCCGTGTCATTAGTGCTGCCTCCATTATTTGTAACTCTAAAGGGACCCCCTTATCAGGCATATCTTCAATTCAAATCTAAAAACAGGGAGAATAACACCTTTTCAGTTTTTAATCTGAACTTACACAATGGAGACTTTTTCCCACTATTGTTCTTTTGAAATACTACAGTATAATAAAACCGAGGGAAGTCAGATTCCAAAGTCCACAGGGGAACTAAAGGGAAATAATATCCTTTTATTCCTTCTCTGCCTTCTATAAGTCACGCTGTACCTGTCACTTAAGATGCTCTGAATGAACCTCACCAAAAAAGGGACTCCATAAAATCAGTAAAACATACACTGCTTAATTCCTGTCAGAGGTACCGTCGATATAGGAATATATTACCATTCAATGAAGTTTCAACTGCCAGCTACTGAGATGACCAAGATAAATAGTCAGCATCATCTTAATCTTCAAAAGGTACTTGTTCTTACCGTCATGAAAAATTCCTTCTCTCGTGTGATGGAGTTTACCCTGTAAATTAAATCTCTCAAGTAATGGAAGAAATAACCCATGACACTAGTGAGGGAAATTAAATTAGAGCCACTAATAGCAGGTCAGCACAGTCTGAGCAGAGGTAATGGAAGTGACCACATGAATGATAAGCAGGTCTTTGCGAGGCTGTGACAAGCATCTCCCAGAGAATGTGACAAGCATTCATCTGGGTGGCAAGCAATTCGCAGTCAAAACACTAACATGTTTATAGTGCAGCTCGACCCCCATCCAGGACAGAGCACGTCAGCCTTTCTGAGGAGGATGTTCTAAGACCCTCGCGAAGGCCATTAGGAAGAGTTAAAAATGCGGCTCCCTGTTTTCTGGGTAAATCAATTTCTCACCGCCTGGAAACCCCTGTGGCCAGAGCGGGCGACCTTTAGAGACAATAAGAATCCCAGAACTTCACTTAAATAACTTTATTTTCTACAGTGTTAGGGGGAAACAAAAGCAAAACTGTTCCACAGTTCAATAATCAGAGCGTGGCTGAAAGATGGAGTTATTTTAACTCAGTTGCCAGGGCTTGGGGAGCAGAGCAACGCCAACAACAAAACAACCTATTACGTGGGAAGGGTCAAATGGTACCTTGCCCTCCACCGGTAGCCCTCCTGGACCTCATCTGTGGTTTGCATTCCAATGCCCAGTCGAGATCATGTACTTCTGATACAAACATAATAACCAAATAAATAATGCAGGTGCTGAAAATGGGGACACGCACAGGAAAGAGGGGTGTAGAAAAGTGGAGGAGAGCAGTAAAGCGTGACTTCTAGAAAACCACCCATGATGGTCTGATGGCTGGAATTTAATCCACTCTATTAAAATATCCTTTACTAAGATTTCAGATTAGAAATGATAAGATCACATGGAAAGGACCATTTTTAAATAGGGGAACGTCTGTATTGCCTGAAATACTGTTTCGGGTATTAACAGACTGAAATGTGTACCTAAACTGCTACATATCCAGGATGCTAAGGCCCTATCATCATGTTATATCCTGTTACTGTACAATGCTTTTCCTAGAATCAGCGATTTACAAAGAGAAATCACCTGTTCGTGCTATCTGCTCTAGTTAGCTAGTACTTAGGCATTACTGGTTGTAATATTTAATACTTTATTATTTGCATTAAATATAGAAAATGTAAAAGCAACGAGCGTAGGTCATGTGTCCTATGTTAATTTTCTATTTTTAAAATATAAGTTTGTTTCTTGATATGTAAAACAACATAAAATTATCTTTTTTGGAGTTCCCTTCATGGATCATCAGTCAAAGAACCCAACTAGGATCCACGAAGACGCAGATTCGATCCCTGGCCTCGCTCAGTGCATTAATGATCCAGCATTGCCATGAACTGTGGTGCAGGTCGCAGACGTGGCTCGGATCCTGCGTTGCTGTGGCTGTGGCATAGGCCGGCAGCTATAGCTCCAATTCAACCCCTAGCCTGAGAACTTCCATATGATGTGGGAGCTGCCCTAAAAAAAGCAAAATAAATAAATTAATAATAAATTTTTTTCTTTTTAATAACTCAATTTTTGCACAGTTAATCAAGAAAAGCGCAAACTTTGCATTTTGATACTATTATGCTTCACAGGGTTATAAAGTCAAGTTGAAACCATAGCACTTGAGTTGGGAAACAGAGTTTAACAAAATAGAAAGCTTAAAAGAACATCGTTTTGGGAAACACATGGCTTGCACTTATTTTTTGAATTTAGTAAACTGGAAAATATGAGCTTCAGGGAATATGATGAATTAATGGCTACGCAATATATTGGGTGACAAGTTCTGGGCCTCACCATCTTGCTAATTTCCTGTGTTACTAGGTCAAGCTATTTGTTTCTCTGGATCTGTTTTCTCATCTGTAAAGTGCAATGATCAAAATAATAATCCAATAGAATCTATGTAGAAATGGAATTTTACATGGGTTTTATTGCGTGTGCTGAGTAAAACATTGATTTCATAACTGACACCATTACGAGTAAAACAAAGTGGAGCTATGAATTCAAGGGCTGTGAAATATACACAGCATATTTAGTTCTAAACATATACACAATAATTAAAAGTTCATCCCCCCGACTCCAACTCACTGTTCTCATGCTTCATAAAATGAAGGAAGAAAGGATCCTCATTTAGCAAGTGAGAACATTATTTTTTTTTTAATTATTCACTTTCAGTTGTGGTTCTATTTTTATCAAAGTAGAATACGGAAAAATGGGAATCTTTCAGATGTTAATAGCAATTTTCTTAAAATAGCATGTCTTGCCTTTCATATGGTAAAAATATCTCTGCATCTTAATTATGAGCCCAAATCAAATCAGAAACTTAGTAAGTCATGTAAAATTGGAGAAAATAAATCTTCATTTCTTTTGGGGCAAAGATATAAAATTATGTATTTATTTATATGTTTATTAACTTCCTTATAGAACTTTCCCCTTTTAAATGAACTGAACAAGACTGATTGGTCTTAACAAGATTAGCTTTAAAATTAAGTAAAAATTCTTATTGGTTGTCTTTTATAAATAAAAAGAAAAATATATTTCCTCTCTTGGAAATGCCTATTCAATCTAGTAGCATAAGAAATTGGTGACAATATTTTAGACAATGAAATGTTAACATCAAATTTTACTTTATTAATCTTAATTTTAACTTAATTTTGCTTTAAATATATTTAAATATATACAATATAAATATATAATTCTTATACATACAAACACATACACACATATATACCCACCATCAAAATATAGTTAGGATATGAGTGATTTTATTTTCTGAATTTTTCTGCATGGAAGTTTTTTTCTACTGTAAATGTCTAGTGTTTGTAATTAGAAAATGTTACAAAATGACAGTAAATTTTCATTCACTGATATGGAAGAGGTGTACCAATATATATTCTGATAATACTCTTGAACTGATCATTTTTACTAGGCAATCTTAAGTAAAAATTGTCAAGTTACTGACACTTAACATAAAATAGGCCAATTTTAGAAAAACTACAAAATTAATACCACGATTTTGCATTATTGTATTATTAAGTACCTCAAAATTTCAGTTAACCTTTGACTTAATCCACCAACTTGGAAACATTTATGCCAAAAAATACGTATTGAGACCAGTAAAGCAGTCTGATATTTCCTCCTTATGAAATGAGTATTACTTAATCACTTATAAGCTTTAGTAACTGACAGATTTGTCAATACGATGTACACAAGGCCCCAGCAAGAAATATAAATGAGTGAAGTAAGAAACTGGGCAAGTATTGAACAGTAGGGTAAAGAGTGGACCAGAAACTATTCTGTTCAGCTGACTGCTGTCATTTGGCAATGAGGGCCCAGTGCAGGAGAGAGATTAGATTTTTCGAGCAAAAACAAACATCTGGATTTTTAGTTGCAGTCTAAGAATTTTTAAAACATTATATAAGTCAAGCAAAATGATTGCACCAATCCCGTATAATTTCTTGCAAACTTGCTCTAATTTGGGCTAGACTTGAGTATTTCAAATATACTTTACTCCTGAACACTTACATTTGTGACCAAATCAGTTGCCCATTCAGATTTTCATAAACCTAACCCCTACTCTGTGATGACTGATTATCCATCTGGTCAATTTGTATTTACAAAATACTGTGATATTTCACAGCATGTGAATTACAGTTATGTATTGAGAATCGAGATTAATTTCATAAGTTGAAAAGGATAAACAGGAGTTCCCATCGTGGCTCAGTGAAAATGAATCTGCCTAGCATCCACGAGGATGTAGGTTCAAACCCTGGCCTCACTCAGCGGGTTAAGGATCCAGCGCTGCCGTGAGCTGTGGTGTAGGTCGCAGATGTGGCTCAGATCCCATGTTACTGTGGCTGTGGCATAGGCCAGTGGCTGCAGCTCTGATTTGACTCCTAGCCTGGGAAACTCCGTATGATGCAGGTGCGGCCCTAAAAAGCCGAAAAGAAAAGGATAAACAAATCTCTGGGAGAATCTGCCTCAATGATCCCCCAAAAGGTAATACATGAGTACTTCTGTTAAGGACTTTAAAAATCATTTGTTCAACCAAATTAATTCTTACCTGTATTAACTACATCTATCCTAGTCATTTTAAAAGGCTGCTTACCATTTAGTGGTTTCATTCGTATTTTATTTCTATGTCTGAAATGCTACAGATAATGAATTAACATGGTATCCGTGTAAGCCTCAAGGCCTAACCCTATTACATACATATATCTATGTAATGCACCATTAAGGAAAAGACCATCACCATAAAACCTTATAAATAGGAACCTCTATGTCACTCCATCAATCTGGCATTTCCTCCTGTTGGTTAATCACTTCATCTTAGTCTTTTCTCTAATTTAATTGAAGTACACTGATTTACTACCAATACACAAAAAAAAAAGTCATGTCAGTTTATAGATACAGACTTAGCTTCATGATCAAGGCACAGTCAGGAAATTGAATCTACTTGAATATGTAGCCTTCACTGATCTATTAACATTAATTTCATATATTTTTACATGGTAGTTATTATGAGCTGGCCTGTGTGCTAAGGGTAGTGGATAAAATGAAAAGCCTGATTTGATGATTCCGGCAGGATAAGGAGACAATAAAAACTAAAGAAAAAATGTCAGAAAATAATAAATGTCCTATAAACAACTACAGTACAGTAATGTGATAAAGTAGCAGGGTCACCTTAGATTGAGTGGTCAAGAAAATCTTCTCCCAGGACTTTTAAACTGATACCTGAACTACCACACACAAGCGCACGCACACACACACGCCAGTCAGGAAAAGATCAGGAGACAGATAATCCCAGGAACAGAGAGACCACAGGCAAAAGGGAAGGTGCCGAAACATGAAATCTATGACTTACTCAGAGGCAGAGATCACTAGTGTGAGATATGGTAGCACGTGGGAGGAACTGGAGTTTGCTCTAAGAGTAGGTGGGAAATTATGTGATTTGATTATGTTTTCAAAACATAATCTGGAGAATGAATTACAGGGAGGCAGAAGCACAAACAGAGACAAGTATTGCAAGGAGGGGTAATAATGTCTGGACCATGTACAACTGGAAGTAGAGGGGGTATATTTTTGCATGTAGAATCAATTTTTCTTGCAAAGGATTTGGATGTGAGAAAAGAGGGGGAGAGAGGAAGTCCAGACTCCTCTCAGATGTTTGACTGGAACAACTGGGTAATACTGCTATTTACTGAGATGGAAAAATGGGGGAGAAACAAATTTGAGTTAAGGGATGAGAAATACGTTTTGGTTTTTTTTTGTTTGTTTGTTTTTATGGCTGCACCTATAGCATATGGAAGTTCCCAGGCTAGGGGTCGAATTGCAGCTGCAGCTGCTGGCCTACACCACAGCCAAGGCAACACCAGATGTGAGCTGCACCTGTGACCTACACTGCAGCTCCTTAACACACTGAGCAAGAGCAGGGATTGAACCCGCATCCTCAGGGACACTATGTTGGGTTCTTAACACTCTGAGCCACAATGGAAACTTCAGGGAATTTTTTTTTGGAACAAATTAAGTTTGGGTGCCTTTTAGATATCCTACAAGGAGCAGGGAGTTGGATACTGATTCTGGAGTTGAAGAAAAATGTCCAGACTAAGCTAATGAATGGGAGTCATCAGCATAAGAATGGCATCTAAAGTAATAGTCCAGGATGATATTACCTAGAAAGAAGATGCAGTCCAAAAAGCAAGAAAGAACCCGAGACCAAGCCCTGGGGTACACCAAATGTAATCATCAGGGAGGTAGGTAGCCAACAAATAAGTCGGAGAAGGGACACCCAGTGAAGGGAATGAAAAAACAGAAGCTAAGGGAAGACTGTTTCAAGAAGAAAGTTGCTACCTCTGTTGAATGCTGCTGAGGTCAAGTAAGATAGAGAAAAACTGGCTTCTGGATTTGGCAACAGGATAATCAATCACAGGACAATATCTGACATGGAGAAATAGAATGGATTGAAGCTTGAACAAAAGGTGATTTATCAGAGACAATGTCTATAAACAACTCTTTCAAGAGGTTTTGCTTGGAAGACAAGCAGAGACAGGGAGTAGTAGCAGAAGGGGAAAAAAATGATACTTTGTTCTGCTTGTTTTAATGTTTGTTTAATGCTGATGCTACCTGGTGACCAAGATGCTTTAAAGTTCTCCCCAGCTTGACTTTTGACAGGATTCTTGCTGAGAGACCCCTGACCTCCCTTTCCCTAGAATACTTCCTTAAGAAAAACATATACATTGATTCTCTGACCCTTTTTAATATAATTCTTTTTAAAGGTGTCTTGTCTGTTTCATAACACAAGACTGTCTTTCTCAGTGACCTGGGAGCCATCTCTTTGAAATGTAAACAAGAAAGACGGAGTCTTCATCGCCCAGTTTCTGTGGGAAGCTCATAGCCTGATTACATGGAGCCGTTGCTTCAAAGTCAAAGCAAAATTACATCTTTTCACAAAGATATGTGAAGTTTATCAGCAAAAACCGATGCCCTATGACTTCCTTCTAACATCCTACAGTATTTTTCCACAAGCTTACCTCAGCTTTTAAAAACTCTACTGCTCTTAGTTTTTGGTGTAGTTGAGTTCTAGCCTCACTCCTCTACGGCAACAGCCTTGAATAAATTCTTTCTTCCTTGCTTAACTTCACCCAGGGCAATTCTGGCCAACCAGATTTACTCTTCACAGTCTCCACCTACTCAATGTGCTCTCTTGCTCTCTGACTTCCTTTGAGTTCTGCCAGTGGGGAGCACAAACAGGGCAAAGGCTTTGATGGAGGTATTGCAATAGAAGAAAAGGCAGAAACCATAGGTTCAGATGAAGGTTGGCTGGTAGATCTGGTGAGATAGTGAGAAAGTTCAAGTCTGCACATGTTTGAGGCAAGTCACAAATGGCAAGTGAGGTGCGGCAGGGTTCTTGGACCTTCAAAAAGAAGTGTGATGCAAACTTTGTGAGGCATAGAAGAGCCAAAGCATGTTAGTCAAGCAAATTATAAATGCAGGTGGCTGTTCAGTGCCCTTTTGGTTTTATGTTCATGATTTTGATAGAGAAAAAAAACAGCAGAACTGATAGTCCTTTCTCAGGCCTGTAGATTAAAACAGATAGTTGAGCTTAAGCAGGATCAGAGTTTGACTGAACTAGTCTGATATCTGGCAAGAGAGACAAGAGAGTTAGGTGGTTAAGGAATTAAAAACAGTAATATCTCAGAGAGTGTGACCTGGATATAGCAGAAAATGAGAACCCAGTATCCCATAAGGACATCCTCCAGCAGGTACAGATGCCTGCACTAGGATAAAGAAAGAAATAATAAAAGTCTGCCCAACAAAACAAATATTTAATATAGATTTTCTTGTGTCAAGAGTGAAAGAGAAATTAAGTTCATTTTATCTGCTGACATGGGAAAGGAAGATAACCCTAGATGGACTTACTGATCATTTGTGTTGGAATAGAAATGTACTAAGCAGCAAAGAAGGGTACAAACACTGAAACAAAAGGAAAAGAAAGTGTGTCTCTCCGTTTTCTAATCTCATCCACCTCCAGATAAACAAAGGTGATCGGATAGGCCAGAGATGCTGAAGATAGAGTCGCAGAGAGGTTGGCAAAGACACATGAAAACCTGGTTATGGCACGAATGCTCTCCACCTGCTTCTGCACAGAGGTCCTTGTGCAGCGACGAGGAAGTGCTAAGGCCTTCTCCCTTTGAAAAACATGCCCTGATATATCTGGACAAAACTTTCCTTGAAAAAGACACATGCACTTGTATGTTCATTGCAGCACTATTCACAATAGCCAAGACATGGAAACAACTTAAATGTCCATCGACAGATGAATGGATTAAGAAGATGTGGTACATATACACAATGGAATACTACTCAGCCATAAAAAAGAACAAATGCCATTTGCAGCAACATGGATGGAACTAGAGACTCTCATACTAAGTGAAGTAAGTCAGAAAGACAAAAGACAAATACCACATGATATCACCTGTATCTGGAATCTAATACATGGCACAAATGAACTTTTCCATGGAAGAGGAACCACTGGACTTGGAGAATAGGCTTGTGGTTGCCCGGGGGGAGGAGAGAGGAGTGGGATGGACTGGAAATCTGGGATTATTAGATGCAAACAATTGCATTTGGAATGGACAAGCAATGAGATCCTGCTGTATAGCACTGGGAACTATATTTAGTCACTTATGATGGAGCATGATGGAGGATAATGTGAGAAAAAGAATGTATGTGTGTATGTGTGTGTATGTGTGTGTGTGTGTGTGTGTGTGTGAGAGAGACTGGGTCACTTTGCTATACAGTAGAAAATTGACAGAACACTGTAAACTAAATATAATATAAAAAATAAAAATCATAAAAATATTCAAAAAAGAAAAACATGCCATAAAAATAACTATATTTAATGTATACATGTATATTTATATTTTAATGTATTTGTGTATTTTATATGTATGTACACATATGTATGTTTTCATACACACACATATAAGCAAGCAAACACATGCATACATAAACCAAAATAAAGTACCACCATAAGGACTTTGAAATTTTCCTCCAGTACCAACAAAACCATGTTCAGTACAGAGCCTGGCTACAGTGTAGCCACAAAGGCTTAGAGAGGTGGGCTTGAGCTCACTTCTACCAGCTCAATGTAATGTCAGACCCCTCTTGCATTCTCAAGGCTTTGGTTTCCTCATCTGTAAAATAAGGCATCTGATTAAGTTTTCTTTGAGTTGACTTTCATGCTCAATGCTTTAATTCTCAGTAAATTAATATGCAGAAATAAGGGAACATTGGTGTTGATAATGAACGACAACACTTGCTGCATTAGGAGTAACTCAGATACATGGCTAAGGGTACAGTCTTTGAGTGGACTGCCTGGGTTGGAATCCCTGCCATGTCACTTCCTTGCGATGTGCTTGAACAAGTTACTTGGCCTCTCTAAGCTTCGGTCTCTACAACTGCAAAGGTACAACAATAATTACAGCAAAGAGTTATGATGAGTGTTGTGTTAATACATATGAAGTATGCAGAATAGTGCCTGACACATAGTAAGCACTCAGTAATATCAGCTATTATAATTACTGTTATTATTATTGTTAGAGAGTGTTAAGTAAAAAAAGCAGTAGAATTCCTGCTGTGACTCAGTGGGACGGAACCTGACTGGTATTCATGAGGACTCAGGTTTGATCCCTGGCCTCCCTCAGTAGGTCTGGGATCTGGCATTGCCATGAGCTCTGCTGTAGATTGCAGACATGGTTCGGATCCCACCTTGCTGTGGCTGTGGTGTACGCTGGCAGCTGTAGCTCCAATTTGACCCCTAGCCTGGGAACTTCCATTATGCCTCGGGTGAGGGTGTAAAAAGCACCAAAAAAAAAAAAAAAACCTAGTTTATGTTATGTAACAGTATTTATGTGATTAGACAATTTGAGTTACTACTCAAGAGAGGAATAAGCATTACTAGTCTTAGAATAGAATTTAACTTCTGAATCGGAGACTCTACTGTCTAGTGCAGACAGAGGAACCTAACCATAATGGAAGCTCTCTGCATCCTCTCAGGCAACTGCTCAGAACTATTCAGATCAAGCCTCAGTCACAGGTCATTTTGAAATTTCTTTCCCAAACTTCTCTTCCCCAATTTCAATCCCCTTCTCCTGGCCTCAGCTGACTTTAACCACCCTAGAATATTGAAGCAGCCTCAGCGATAGACAAAAATCCTGGATAGAAATGTATCCACTATTTCATTAGAATGTAATAACCCATTATCTTTAGGATGGGCTATGACGATGTTAATCTATGATCCTGGATAACTGATAGAGTTGTTCTTACATAAAAATGCAAGTGTATTTATGCCCCAAGATGGAAGATAATGTAGGAAAAAGAATGTATATATGTATGTGTGACTGGGTCTCTTTGCTGTGCAGTAGAAAATTGACAGAACAGCTATAATGCAAAAATTAAAAATCATTTTTAAAAAATCCAAGTGAGATAAATGCCAAATGTGATCTTCACTTGTAGCGACTGAATCCTGAAGTCACACCTTCATTAGGTAAATGTGTGGGGCATATATGCTTTTCCTTTTCCTTTAAATAAACAGATATTATCTTAGAGGAAGTCTGTGATCTATTGTGCCAGTAATTCATTTATTTTATAGCTTTTGGCCCAGCCACATTAGAGCAACTAAAAGTAGTTTCATAAGAATGGAATAACAAAATTAAACTGGATAAGGAAGAAAATAGCTGATTATCAGGTACCCCATAAGTCAAGTAAAAAATTGGGGCATTCCTGATATTAATGGGAACATACTGCTGTGCTTTATATAAAAGAAATAACATAGTCAGATTTTCACTTTTAAAAAAGCCCACCACCTGCTCAATTTCACATCCCATCTATAATGATGGATGCAACTTTGTACCGACAGGTATTTGATTTTGAATCACTCAAACTGGATGTCATTATTATTCTATCTTCCTTCCATATTACTCATCCCAGCTGACAACTAGTAGAGCATTTAGGGAGCATAAATTCACTGATTCTTCCCTCATACCTCCCTCTCTCTCTCTCTCTCTCTCCCTCCCTCCCTCCCTCTCTCTCTCTCTCTCTCTCTCTCTCTCTCCCTCCCTCTCTTTTTCCTTTTTTGTAGGACCGCACCCAAGGCATATGGAAGTTCCCAGGCTAGGGGTTGAATCTGAGCTGCAGCTGCCGGCCTACACCACAGCCACAGCAACATGGGATCTGAGTTGCATCTACAACCTGCATCACAGCTCACGGCAACACTGGATTCCCGATTCAATGAGCAAGGCCAGAGATTGAACTAAACCTACATCCTTGCGGGTACTAGCCCAATTTGTTTCCACTGCGCCACAACAGGAACTCCCTTCCCTCATCTCTTTAAACCACAGTATGCCCAGTAAAGCACCAAGGACACAAAGAAATATAAAACTCTTTCTTTAAAAGACATGTAAATTATTACTGACCGCAAAAGAAATGTATCAAACATCTATCACAGGACTAAAACCATCCTATAAAATAAATATGGAACAGAGGTAGGGTTGCCAAGGTGGGGGTGGGAAGGGAGTGGGAGGGATGGGGAGTTTGGGGTTAGTAGATGCAAACTATTACATTTAGAATGGATAAGCAATGAGGTCCTCCTGTACAGCACAGGGAACTATATCCAATATCTTGGGTTAGAACATGATGGAAGATAGTATGAGAAAAAGACTATATATATATATATATATATATATATATATATATAACTGGGTAATTATGCTCCACAGCAAATATTGGCACAACACTGTAAATCAACTCAAATAAAAATAAAATATATACATATGAATAAAGAACCATTTCAAAAACACGAATGACTAGCATGAGAGGTTCAACTAGAATCTAAACTCTAGAATCAACAATCTCTCATGTCCCTTCAGTACATCCAGTATGTATCTTCAGATCCTCACAGCTGGTAAATATATATTTATGTACTTGTTTGAACTGTAGGCCTATTAAAGCAAACCATTTCTTCCAAAGAAGACAAGAAAATAGACAAAGGTTATGACTGACAGAAAATTCATCACATCTCCATTTTGCCCTAGGCCATGGCACCAAGGTCTTAGGGTATAGGGTTAGTTGGAACCATTTACCCATTTATAATGGAAAGTTCACAGCACCAGTTGAAAGGATAGACAGAGAAGGAAATAGAACTGAATGAGGGCTAAAGTCTTGGGGAATGAATATTCACAAACAGCGAATGAGAAGAAGAAAAAGAACCATCCAGAAGGTCAGAAGAGGATCTTTTTTTTAACAAAGCTAAACATGAAAGGGTAATATCCAAGGATTTTGCCTGTTACCAGCTCCCTTTGGGGACCAATTTTGATTTCATATTTTTTACTCAGTCATCAACTACTGTTGTACAAATTAATACATGGCACTTGACATACAATGTTCAAGGGAAAAGAAAAAGAAAAATTCCTTCTTATGTAATCATACAACACTTCCCAATGTTTGTAAAACACCTTTTCTACCGAATGGAAGTTTGTGACTCATCTACACCCTTCATGCAGATTCTCACAACCCATCTGGGATCTCATTAATATGGCAGCTGTGTGCACGGATCCAGCAATAATACTTGCTTAGCATCACAGCACCTGCCCCTCAGGGAAGAAAGTGTACACACACACACACACACACAAAGGGACTAATACAATAATATAAGGTATGTGTTTCTAGCCACATTCTAAAATGTTCTGTTCACTCAGAGTCTGATTTCCTTGTAAGCCAATACCCCCTGGAAACTGTTTGAAATCCCACTCCCTGTTTTGAAGAAATCATTCTACAACAGCCACAATAAAACTCAGATGATAGCATCCAGCCTCTTAGACACTGGTCATTTAATCCTTCAGCATGGCATTCTGCTCCTATAGGGTGTCTGTCTCTGTACCCATTAAGTCCCTGCCTCCACTGAGCCTGCCACTCTGGGTGTCATTTACAGCCATCATTTGGGGGCTTTCCAACATTACTTACACTAATTTCAAATATCCTGGGACTTAGTCCAATGTTAAAAATGTATTGTTTTCTAAAAGAACCTCTTAATGTGTCATCAGAAGACTAATTCTCTCTAAAAGAATAATTATCCAGCCCAGGGGCACAGAGCAGAGGTTTGATTCCAAATAATAAAGCAAATTTAACTCCCCAAGCATACAAGCTGTTGCTGCTTTTGAATAAAAGCACAATTCTGGATCAAAATCTAGTTGCTAGCCCTTTTTTTTACTTGACCCACTAGCAGATCAGATCTGAATTCCAATGGAGAGACATAACCTGAAACTAAAATTAGGCTTAACTTTTCTCCTTCCAATTCAGGAGAATAGCAACATTTGCTGCCCTTCTGACATCCGCAAGGCGGATTTTGTGGGTATATCAGGACTTTCATCTTTTGTATAAGATCCTGGAAGCATTTAACCAACCAGCAACAGAAACAGGAGACTCTAGATCTGTGGCTGCAGACTTGCCAATTAAAAGGCATCTGGCTGTCACGTGTATTTTTTTTTTCATTTTTTTAAAGTTTTCCTATTTAGTTGATTTGCAAGTTGGTGATAATTTCTGCTGTACAACCAAGTGATTCATATACATATACATACATGCACTTTTTTTAGACTCTTTTCCCATGTAGATTACCATAGAATACTGAGTAGAGTTCCCTGTGCTACACGTGCATTTTATATGAACAAATCGGTGTTCTGAAATGAGAAAAGGAAAATTTCTACTTGAATATCCACACATGGAGCACACATTTCAAGTTTCCTCTCTGCATTTTATTAATTACCCCTGCTCAATTATACAGAAGGTATTTAATTTGTAATAAATTGTGTTTGGTAGAGGAGGTAGTATTTACCTGGATTCTAAATTGGAAATAAGGTGCAATTGCTACCTGTCAGTTCAGGTGAATCATCTTAAATCCTTGGCAAAGAACAGACTTTTTCCCACGTAAGGTCTCTGACTCAGACTGGGGACCCAACACATAATTTTTAAAAGACCTGCACTTTTGTTTTAAATACCATCAAAGGCTTGCTTTTACAATAATCATTAAAGAAAATCTGGAAATGCAGAAAGGAGGAAAGGATAACCTTTAGCTTCCCCTATCAAACATAATCACTCTCAATATTCTATTTTTTCTTTCTGGTCTTTTATTTTCCAGGCAGAGGTTGGTCTGGCTTTTTATGTAGTTGAAATTATATTGCATAAATAATTTTTATCTTGCCTTTCTCAATTAATATCTAAGCATTTTCTTTAATTTTCTGTTCTTCGCAAGCAATACTATAATAAACAATATTTCTCATAATCATTGCTTTTCATTTACTAAGTGTACCACAGTTCCCATGAGAAATAACCATTTAAGCCTGTTTCCAAATTTTCAATATACAACTATAATTCCAACATATTTCTGAATAATGTTTTTTCTATATTTAAAATTATTCCTTAACATAAATTTCCATAACAGAGTGAAAGGTAATTTTAAGGTTCTTAATAACCATGAACACATTTCCATAAGCACTGACCCATTTTCAGTGGCATATAAAACATTTCATTGTATGCTTGCTAGAGATGGGTATTATTGATTTCTAAGGATCTTTATAATGTGATATTTAAGCAGAGGAAAGGTTTATTGAGGTAATTTTTTAAATTTGACCTTCTATTCCATATTTTCCCAATGTTGTCCCTTTAAATGCTAAGAAATTTATAGTTGAGTGTACTTTCAGAATCATCCTTTCGAACCATTTTATATAAAGATCTGAAAATTGAAGGCCAGTAATGTGATCGGCTAGTTGGAATTTTTTTTTTTTTTTCGCTTTTAGGAACCCACTGGTGGCATATGTGACATATGGAAGTTCCCAGGCTAGGGGTCAAATAGGAACTGCAGCTGCTGGCCTACAATTGGCCACCGCAATGCCAAATCCAAAGCCACATCTGCAACCTACATCACAGCTCACAGCAATGCTGGATCCTTAACCCACTGAGCGAGGCCCGGGATCGAGCCCACATCCTTATGGATCCTAGTCGGGATCATTAACTGCTGAGCCATGAAAGGAACTCCCTGCTAGTTGGAATTTATTTTGTTTTTGTTTTTAATTTAAGATATGAATCTTCAAATAGTGGGAGAGGAATGACAAGCAATTTCAATAGTTCCAGCTGACAGGATAAGTTCAACTGATTCATTTATGGGGATACCTTTTGTCTAGAAGATCCTGGCCATGCCAGAACAAGAACTATTACAATGAAAGGAGCTATTTTCCTCCACTCCAGGCAGCTCTAATGTTATTATCAGAGTCACCTCTGTCCAGTTGTTCTCAATAGCTTCGTTTTCACTCCATCATGAGAAGCCCACCCTTTCTCCCGTCATTGCCCTCCCTGGCTCGTGACCTGCTTGGTGTCCAGCTCTTCACACCACTTTCTGAATCTCTTATTCTTTGACTGACACCCCAACACCATCTCCCTTAGCCCTTCATCTGGTTTCAATACACGACTCAGTCTTCCCTTCCATCCCACACCTTCCTCGTCAATGAACCATAGGCATAACACACAATATCCAGCCTCTCAGTTTCTTTCCTGCCTTACCTCAGAAACTCTTTTATCTTTTTTCCACTTAAATATTCTTATGGTCAGACCACAAAACTCATCAGAAATTGCAACACCAACTAAATTTAAATTTTAAAAGGCCAACTCTTGGACCACTGCTCCATCTCTCTGTCTTTTTCCTCAGTAATGATCTCCAAGCCCTTGACCTCAGACCTTTATCACTTTCCATCAACCTCCTCCTAGCTTCAGTTTCCTTACTGGCCTGTTTAGATCATATGATGGCATGATATCATAGTTAACCCATTGCTAATAGTCAGTTAATTAATCATAATTAATCAAGTTCTCCTCATTCATCCATCATCTTGAAAAACTCCAATCCTGTATAAATCTAACCATCTCATTCTCCATGTCTGCGACCAGATAACTGAATAGTCCTAGACAAAAACAGCACAAGCAAGTAGTTAATTTCACTTTAAATTTATGGTCTTAAGTCTCCCCTCCCAGACAACCATGCAAACTTATCGTGTTTCTCTTACAAATTCATATCTTTCTTCCCACAAACATTTCATACCTTACATCTTTTCTTAAATCTCTAAAACCCCTTCCTCTTAGCCCAAATTTCAGCTGGTAACTTCATTTTATACTTCACTGAGAAAATAAAAGCCATCTAAAATCCAGAATCACAAACCTACCTGCATCTGAACCCACTCTCTTATCTTAAATCCTTTTATTAAAAGCAAATCCATGTTATCAAATATAATGCCTCATGTCTGCACAGGGACTTTGTTCCTGCAATTATCTTCTCTTTCTCCTTTATCAGCCATCTCTTCTAGTCTTCTCAATTGTTTCCATCAATATGCAAGCATGTGGTTCCATTTTTGAAACAAAACAAAGCAAACAAAACTAAATCTTCCTTTAACCACGCAGCCTCAGCTACTGTTCCAATTTTCTACTTCTTTCTACAAATAAATCTTTCTGAAGAGTATTCCTTTGTGAAATCAATAGTTCCTTACTTGACTGAACTCATTCTAATTTCTGCTTTTTCTCCATTATTCTATCAATATTGCCCTTACCAAAGTCACCAAGTGACTACCACATTGTCAAGTACAATGAATAATTTTCTGTCTTGGTCTAATCATTCTCAGAATGTGGTCCAGGGATCCCTGGAGTACCCAAAATCTTTGCATGAGGTTCATGTTATAAAATCTATTCTTACAATAGATCTATTCTTACAAATCAGAGGTTAAGGAATGAGTTTTTTTTTAATATTGTCAAATGGAATATGACAATATTTGACCAATGTGTATAACTCAGTAAACCAATATTTTCTGAGTGACTAATGAATGATGTTAAAAAATCATGCATGGGTTAAAATATCCATTAAAAGCATAAAGTACACTGATAGATGTTAACACAAAAGAGTATTAAATTTTCACGGTTATGGTCTCAGATTCTATATGCCAATTAATTTTTCAGAAATTGTCACTTGCCAAGTTTATTATATACTTATTTTTAAAGGCTACTAAAATATTATTCCCTTTTCCAACTACATTTTTTGTGAGACCAGATTCTCTTCATACGCTTCAATCAAAACAGAGCCAAAGAGATTGATGCAAAAGCTGATATGAGAATTCAGACATCTTCTATTCAGCCAGACAAAAAGATTTGCAAAAATGTAACCCAATATCACTATCCTCAATATTTTTCATTTTGAGAAATACAGCTTTTCTTAAAAGTTTATATTAATGTGAAATGGAGACATTTTTACTATTTTTAAAGTAATTAATGTCTACTTTAATTTTTTATATTTTAATTCCTAATAAAGTAAATATTGACAGACATAACCCACAAAAACAGAAGACCCTTGGTCTCCTCTATAATTTTAGGAGCATAAAGGTTTGCTGAACCCCAAATCCTGGAAAACTTCCCTCTGGTCAAATTCACCCTCAGTGATAACAGGCATTCTCTCCTTGCTGATATATTTTCCTCTGCTTTCATAACACCACAATCTATTAATTTTCTACTTCACTGATGATTAGATAGATATATAGATCCTCCTTTTTACCCATTCTCTAAATTACAGAGTGATGTGGAGCTCTTTGCTAGATCCTCCATCTTCTCTTTCTATACTTCCCTATCTACAAGTTGTCATTTGTTCCCACGGTCCTAAATCTTATCTCTATACAGAAAACTCCCAAATTTACATCTCCACTGTACTATTCCCCAAGTTCTCCTCTGAGCTCCAGACTTTATAGACAATCACACACGGTATTTCCAACTGAATGTCTCAAAACAATCATGTTCAAAACCTTATGCTTGATTCCACCTTTCCAAACCAGTCCTCCTCTGATTCTCCCAGATAATGACCTCAATCTAATGACCTGAGGCTCATCTTTGAAATTTCTTTCCTCTTATCCCCCACATCAAATCTAATAGCAAATGCTGATATTAATTCCTCTGAAATATAACCACGAGCTACCTACTCCCTATTTTCTCTGAAACTAATTTAACCCATCATCATCCTTTCTGTTCACCAAATTCTATCTCTTGCTTTACCCAATTAGTTCTCCAGAAAGATCATTGTTTTTGTTATTCTCTATAATAATATCCTTTCTGATTTCTTTTGTGCATTTCAAAACTGTAACAGTTTTGTGGTTTTTATGGTTCTTATGTTTTCTGTCTCTTCCACAAGACTATAAGCTCCATGAGAACAAGGATCTTATTCTGTTATTATTCATTGCTGTTTTACTTGTTTTCCCTCACTGCTGTTTCTGAAGGATTTAATATAGCAAATGTTGACCTTAATCATTAGTCCATAATGTCTTGGAAATTCCTTCAGTGGCTTAAACTGCATCAGCTTAGATCAGCTGGACTGCAGTCCCCAGAATTCCATTCCCTGTGTGGTTCTGAGTCAGGTTTGACCCCTGGGGAAATGCTGGATTTCAAAGGCAGAAATGAAACAGTAGCCATCATGCTCTGAAATCTGTGGAGAGTGGAAGGCACCAGAGCTGCTGGCTCACACTGCTGTGACCCTGTGGCCCACCTTGATACTGGCGGGTAGCTCCTCCAGCCCCCACAGGCTCTCCTCGGTGACTTCTCAGAGTGCCGCATGTCCAGTGAAGAGTATTAGATTTTCCTGCAGTCACCTGCATCATTGAGGTTTACGGAGGTGATGCAAAATAGACAGTTCCTCTGTCGTTTTGCCCTCCTCTGCTTCAAAGTCAGCTTCTCCACCTGACCACCAAACCACAGACTGACAGCAACCTCAGATGCAGGACAACAGCTTTCTATAGAATTCTTCACCAGCTCACACAACTTCATGACGTCTAGACCCTAAAAGTTCTTTTTTCTGTATCATTCGAAGATGTTCTGTTTCTTTTATTGAAACTTGGTTGATCCTTCCCCCAACAAAGAATAAGGAAGGAAGGAAGGAAGTGAGGGAAGGAGGGAGGGAAGAAAGGAGAAAGGAAGGAAAAAAGGAAGGAAGGCAGGCAGGCAGGCAGGAGGCATCTATATAGCCCTATTGGTCTAGCCTGTTATCATCAATAATCTGAAGTTGAAAATTGAAGAAACAGAAAAAAACCTCACAAACTGCTCTTTATCAATTACACCTTTTCTGAGGCCCTTGAAAGCTTGCCTAATCCTAGAATAGAAACAAAGACCCCAAAATTCAAGTGTGAAGGTAAAACTTTATAACAAGAACCCAAAGATGTTTATAGACTTTTTTTTTTTTTGTCTTTTTGCGTTTATCTAGAGCTGTACCCGCGGCATATGGAGGTTCCCAGGCTAGAGGTCTAACAGGAGCTGTAGCCGCCGGCCTTCGCCACAGCCACAGCCACGCGGGATCCGAGCCGCATCTGCAACCTACACCACAGCTCACGGAAACGCCGGATCCTTAACCCACTGAGCAAGGCCAGGGATCGAACCCTCAACCTCACAGTTCTTAGTCGGATTCGTTAACCACTGCCACGACAGGAACTTCCCAAAGATGTTTAGATGTTTTTGACGAGCTGACAATCCAAAAATGTCTGTGTGTTTGTTTTTACTAAAACTCTTAAATTGGCATATATTACAGTGTATGTAAGTACAGCAACAATAATGTAAGTCACCTAAGAAGCCGGTAAGGAAAGAGGTCCCATCTGTATCGTTTTACTAGCTTTCTCAAGTATTCAGCTCAGAGCTGAAAAAAATAAATATAAAATGTGATATAGAATCAGACAGTTTTTAAAGCCAAATAGACTCATGCTCTGAAATGACCATTTCCTATCTATGTAAGAGATTTTTATATTTGAGTTTTAAATTTGGCACTCAATCAGTACATATAAGCAAGGCTGTGAGCATTTGCTGCTCATTCTAAGAGTTGTTCTTCAAGTTCAAATTTGCTGCCAACTGCCAACCACAGCAGCAATAATTTTCCTTCCCTATTCAAGCAGGGAACGTGGATAAGGCCTAGGCCTCACTGACAGAGTTGTAAATTTGCATACTGTAAGATTTAATGGAGGGACCCTGCTAGTGGCGGCTCTATTCGGGGCATAGACATTCTCGCAAGAGTTGACAGAGGTCTGGGGCTCGAGGGTCCAGTTCAGTTCTTTCACATCTTTTCATCAGTTTCCCAGAGATACTCACTGTGAATTCAGGGAAGATTTAATAATCTATGTTGCTGGCTTGGAAGAAGGAGAAAAGGGCCGTGACCAAGAGTTCCGGCTGCCTCTGGAAGCTGGAGAAGGAGAGAGATTCTCTCCTGGAGCCTCCAGAAAGAAACATCTCTGCTAACACCCTGACAGTAGCCCATAGAGACTGACTGATCTTGGCCTTCTGACTTCCATGACTGTTAAGATATTAAACTTGGCTTGTTTTGAAGTACTAACCGTGTGGTAATTTGTCGCAGTAGCAGTAGGAAACTAATAGATAAAGGTCCTATAAAACCGGGGTCCTAAGGATCTCGTCATTCTACGGGAAACCCCTGCCTCTTGCCAAAGGCAGCCAGAAGAGAGTCAGGAAATGGCCTGCCTCTAATGGTAACTTCTGAGTTTGTTGTGTTTCAAGGGGCAAGGTCTTATGTGCAATCTACTCCAACTGGAAAATGATGATAAAACCCTGTAGTGGAATAAACAGTGAATTTTCAGGATCTGATGGGCCAGATTCATTAAATTAGACGCAGTGATGTGCTCTGGCCGCAGCAGTGCAAGTGAGACCTGCTCCTCCTGCGTGGCGGTCAAAGACCACCAAATAAATGGCATTCTGCTTAGAGGACTTTTCCAAACGTGTTTATTTTACACTGTATAATATTCTTCAGTGTGTGTGTGTGTGTGTGTGTGCGCGTGTGTGTGGGTGAATAAAGAGCAAAACTATTTTACAAGTGGTCATCTGCACATGAGTCAACAGAATTTCACTTAAAAATAATTGTATTTGATATCTGTTTTAAAAAGACCCATGTACAAGGGAAAATTGTAAAAATCAGGAAACTGCTAATAGTCCAACCATGAAGAATTGGTTAGTTCTATTACGAGAATTCAATGGAATGTTTGTTGAATTATTAAAAATTATAACATTATTCATTGCAGCACTATTCAGAATAGCCAAGACATGGAAACAACCTAAATGTCCATTGACAGATGAATGGATTAAGAAAATATGGTGGTAAATATGCACAATGGAATACTACTCAGCCATAAAAAAGAACAAAATAATGCCATTTGCAGCAACATGGATGGAACTAGAGATTCTCATACTAAGTGAAGTAAGTCAGAACGAGAAAGACAAATACCATATGATATCACATATCCGGAATCTAATATATGGTACAAATGAAACTTTCCACAGAAAAGAAACCACTGGACTCGGAAAACAGACTTGTGGTTGCCAAGGGGGAGGGGAAGGAAGTGGGGTGGACTGGGAGTCTGGGGTTAATAGATGCAAACTATTGCATTTGGGGTAGATAAGCAATGAGATCTTGTTGTATATCACAGGGAACTATGTCTAGTTACTTGTGATGGAACATGATGGAGGAATGGGTATGTATGTATGTATGACTGGGTCACTTTGTTGTACACTAGGAATTGGCAGAATACTGTAAATTAACTATAATGGAAAAAATAAAAATCATAAAAAAATTGTAACATTTATAAACATGGAAAAACATTTATGATTAGAAAATGAAAAGGTTTATAGACTATGGTACTCCTTGTACTATTTACAATATATATGATTATAAAAATACAGAGAAAATCTGCATGGAAATGGTGACTAATCAGTTTTAAGTCTTAGAGCATACCCGGAGAATATATATTATTTTCTTACACTTTCACCTGTTTCTCGAACATGCTAAATTTGTTGTTTTGGTCATTAGAAAAAAATTTAATTAAAACTCTTAAAACAAGTTGGGGAATTCCTGAGTAACCTACCGCAGTGGCACACTGCGGGGGCTTCAGCCTCAGCATCCTTGGCTTTTCGCAAGCCCAGGTTCTGCAGCCTCGTGGGGCAGCATCTTTCTGAGGAGAGTCATCGGGCCTGTAGTTTAGGGTGGCTTTTCCGCATCACTGCCTGGGGATGACAACTCCAGGACTCCATCAATGACGTCATTATTTCAGTGGACAGGGTCTAGTTAGCTCATTCCAAGGGGCTTAACAATAAGAGCGGAAACAGTAAAAATAATAGGAGAAGCAATGGTGATTTTTCTTGAACACCTACTCTTTGTCAGTCACTACACCAGGCCCTTTTCTTTATATTGCCCTAATCCTGATGACAACTCCTGAAAGCTAAAAATATTACCTCATTCTAAACAGAAAGGAGCTGAAGTTCCGAGTCTGTTTTCACCAAAACAGGACATGCTGTAACTCTCTGACTTCACTTCTTGAAGCATTACTAGTATGTTATTAACGTAGTGTGTGTGTGTGTGTGTGTGTGGTTAATTGGTTCACTGAGCACTTCCAATGTGCCCTGCACTATACTTTGCGCGACCAAATGAAGTGACCTGCATTCTTCTTCTTTGGAGATGTGGAAACAGAAGAGTGAAGACGTTATCTCACTTGGCTGGGGTCACCCAGATGGCAAACAGCAGAACTGAGTTTTTACCCAGGTTTGCTGCTGATTCCAGCAGTCATTCTCACCCACAGCACACCACTCCATCCCGGAGAACACCCGCTCCCGTTCCTCAGTCACCTGTAGTCTCTGGCCTCCTTCTTCCCAGTACAAACAGCTGAGACTCCAGGCTGCCCAGGCCTGGGAGAGAGAAGGCAGCCCTGTTCCTGACTCCAGGTTCGCTGCTTGGCAGCTCACCTTCGGAGCTACCCTCCTGCGCCTGCGCCGCCCCCCGGGACCACCCCCCCTTCCCACCCGCTCAGCGCCTCTCCTGCCGCGACTGACTCCCCGTGTCTGATCCTGGCAGACCTTTCCTGATCAGCCAAGTTCTCGCCCTGTCCCCCGGCTGAAGGGCCCTACGATTCCACTGCTGCCTGTCTCCTAGGCCGAGGTGACACAACGTGAAAACAGTCTAAAATGTTCTGCTGTTTAGAAAGTCGGGCCGTCCACTGACAGGAACGAGTGGAGACCACATACATCAAAAGTAAAGCCGGAATATATAAACTTATGATCAAGACAAAAATGATCGTGGAGACATGGGGCTGGGCTATCACGCAAGCATATTATGCAGAATGTCGATGCCACTGGGGTTGATGAATGAGCCAGCACAGCACCGATTGCCGCTTGAATGTCAAAAACTCAGGTTCCGAGGCAGAAACTGTTATCTCGCGAGCCAGTCTGATGGACCCCAGCGCTGCACATCAGCCTCCCGAGTAAGCCAGCGTCCCGCCGTTTCGGGCTCACAAAGGGCCTCAAGGCTGCTCTCGCCTCACAGAGCATGAAATATTTCACTGATTATCGCTCTGTGACAGATTTAACATTTTTAATGTAACATCTAATACACAAGATGAATTTTCCTCTTTTAACTTCACTAATAGAATCGGAGACTCCTGGCCCCGCAGGGCTCTGACGAGGTCACCCGATCCATCCCTCAGCCTGCAGGCAGGTCCACACTTGGCCTCTGAGACATGTGAAATCGTCCCGGTTTTAGAAGACCTTTCAGCCAGGATGGTTTAACAAATTTCCTCCATGCCCATGAAATGTTAACAACTCTCAGTGGCAGGACATTTTTTCTTGCCTTTAACCTAAAGTGCTTGTGCTGCCTTTTCAGCACATTGTAATGAAACTACGTGGACTCCTTTGCTTTTGGGGTTTTCAGTATTCCTTCTTTTCATTCTACAAAACAGTAATTTACACATGTCTTATAATTCTCCTTATCTTCAGTACACTGCTAACACCGGACTTCAGGGATTGGATTGGATTGACGCAAGTTTCTAGCAAGATCTGAAAGCTACTATACGCAGCCCTTCTATGTGTTCGTGTCCTTCCTTAGCTGTTTTATAGAACGTAGGATATTAGTTAATATGCTCTTTTCAGTTTTCTGGCACTGTTTTCCCCACAAGGCAATGTCAGAACAAAGGAAAAAATGGAAATATGCACCCAAAATACTAACAAAACCCATATATTTTTGCAGATTCCAGAGAAATCTATTTACGGGCCATACACAAATTAATATTGTAAATCATTTCCCTTAGTGAGCCCGCAGAAGGAATCTCAAATACTTTCACAGGGCAGGCTTTGCACAGCTTCCGCACAGACTCATCAGCACTGCTTGTCTGTCACGCGCTCTCACGGGCAAATGTGACTCGGGCCACAGTCAGGAAGGTGCAAAAGGCTATTGATTAAAATGGAGCAAAATTCTTCTAAATCTGTGATTTGACCATTTGCTTCTGACTTAAAATTGAGACTTCAGGTTAAAGCAACCAAACTGACTTACGCAGTTAAGCTTCCAAACTACTGTACAGTTAGCAGATTTTAATGGTGCTTCCTCTGGGATATCATGCCATTCTAAAACTGACTGAAATAACTTGAAGACATTTCTTGTAGACATTAAAACAGAAAGGAAAAAAGGAAGCCAGAGATCCACATAAGGAAGGGAGAAAGGGACATATATGAGAATAAGATTGTGATAATTGGTGTCAAGAGTAATTTTAGCTTTTTAGGAAGTCAAAACGAAAAGTCTTAGGTTTGGAATTTCTCAGCGATGGATAACCCATTAATTAAATCATATTAATTAATGAAAGAATGCCTAAAAGTACACTGTAGAGGCAAATATTTTCCATAATTAAATTATAAGAGGAATATACATGATGATTTATTTTTTAAAAAAATAAGTAAAATATAAGACAATATTTTCAACAACTGGTCTCTAGAAATTGTAAAAATATGCTTCAAATGATCATTTCGTATATTGACTCTCCACAAAAGACAACAAAATACATTATATTTAAAACATTGGATTTGTCAATGATTTCTTAGAAACAACACCAAAAGCATGAAAGAAAAAATTAATATGTTGGGATTCATTAAGGTAAAAATGTCTGCTCTGCCAAAGATACCATTAAGAGCATAAGAAGATAAGCCCCATACTGGGAGAAAATGTTTGCAAAACATATATCTGACAAGGGACTAGTATTATAAAATACACAAAGAACTCTTAAGACCCAATAGTAAAAATACAAATAACCCAACTTAAGAAATGAACAAAAGATCCAGATACCTCACCAAAAATATATAGGTAAGAAATAAGCATATGAAAAGATGCTCCACATCATAAGTCATCAGGGAAATGAAAATTAAGACAACAAATAACACTACCCAACTGCTGGATGGCTAAAATCCAAAATTTTGACAATATCAAATGCTGATGAGGATGTGGAGCTTTGAATGGCAAGTACTGTCATTTTATTTCACTGATTGGTTTCTCCCAATAAAATGTGAGGTCCTTGAGGATTACATTTTTTTAACTGAATCTTTCCACCTAATGCAGTATCTTACAAAAACTATTCCCTCGATGAATATTTGTTGAATAAACACATAAATAACATCATCATTATAAAGTAAGCTATTTTTTTTTCCAATTTGCTCTGGCAGAGGGCATAGACCCAACTTGTCCAAAATTCTTTAGTCATATATTTAAAACATGACAAGCTGGGACAAAGCTATCTTTTCCTCTGCTTAAAGTTGATGACCATTCCCACTCATACCAAGTCTATCAATTACTGAGGATAGGTGTTAAGATAAAGTTATAATTCATTCTATTAACAAGATCACAAATTTTGGAACATAGACACTTTCTTTCTGTGGAATCAGCAGTGCCTAACAGATCAATACATGCAGAAAAAATTTTACTTTGTTCCTAACTGACTTCTTAGAAAGCTAAAAATGATATAACAATGTCCAAGAGGAGAACTGATATGCTTAAAATTCTCATGAAAAATAAAAATCAAAAGACCTAGTCTTGTAAACTGGTAAAATTTGATGTCTAAACAAATAATGTGTTACTAATTTTTGTCAAAAGGTTATCTTTTCTGGAAATGTAATAAACGCTCCTTCAACACCATCCTTCACAGATGTTTTGTCTTAGTCGTCATTAAAGGTCAGTGTTGTTGACGGTACATGGAACATATGAGGGGCTTAATGAATGTTCAGTGAATCCATAAATTAAAGAGAAGTGAAAGTTATTATAATTTATATATAAAAAACAAATATGTATCTTTCAAATTAGGGTGTCACTCTTTTCGGTCCTTAGGCATACTTTTAAGTTTATGTAACTGAGGACTATCACTCTATACAAGAATGTGAAAAGATCTAGAATTCAGTTTCAACTCCACCAAGAGCTAGTTGTCTGATAACACTCACAAACTTGTTCTTACAACCGTACCTTTGCCCTGTCACTGAGAAGCGAATCCTCATAAGCCAAGTTTAGTGACGTAAACCCTATTTTATCACTTGTGTCTCTGAACTTGCCAAGGTGACTTTCTTAGTATTTTACGAGGATTCTGACTTGCTCATAAGGATGGTGCTGTCCCCAGCACTTTCCATCCAAATTCTGCCCCACTCCATCCAAAGTCTGCCGTTCAGCCCCACGCAAGTTCAACCCTGCTGCCTACAAATTGACATCTCTACTATGCCTAAATGGACGTTCAGTTCCCTTTCGTCCACAGACTCTTGCTTTGCTTTCTTCCACTTATGTATGATAAAATACTCCCTTTGATGCTTATAGGTCTCCCTAAAGCACAGAAAAATTTGGTGTCTTGTCTTTTGTCATAGAGCGTCCAGGCTGAGAGCAATTCAGAACCTCCATCACTCGTGCCCATATTAGCTGCCAGCACTCAACTCTCTACCCATTCAGCAGACTTATAAATGCAACCTGCTTTCCTTTACCTTTTAAAACTTCTTAGACCAAATATACCATTAGAGTTTTTCTTTTTTTCCCCATTCATAGACTGTCTGGGGAGAGGGACACTGTCTTCCAAGCCTGCCTTCCCCTGCTGAATTCCAAGGACAAATCTTCACCTTTCTGGGATTGTACTGCTAATTTCTGTGAAGAATCTGATGGAACAAGTAAAAAAGAACAAGCATGGAAGAGTGACAAGGTTTTGAAAATTCTTATAGGGGTTCCCATTGTGGCTCAGGAGGTTAAGGACCCAACATAGTCTCTGTGAGGATGTAGATTCAATCCCTGGTCTCACTCAGTGGGTTAAGGATCCAGCATTGCTGCAAGCTACAGCATAGGATGCAGATGTGGCTTGGATCCAGGGTTGCCATGGCTGTGGCATAGGCCACAGCTATAGCTCTGATTTGACCCCCGGCCTGGGAACTTCCACATGATCCAGATGTGGCCATAAAAAGGGAAAAAAAATTCCTACAAAATTCTTAATGTCATGGCATTGACCTACAGATGATAAGGCCACTTGTATGTACTTTGTACAGACTACCTGCACACATTCTTAGAGAATAAGCCTGTATCTCACATACCCTGAAATCAAACCTCCATAAACAACTGGACTAATGACAATGGGAGAAACAGGTTATCAAGAAAATACAGCCATTCAAAGGTGGATTGAAATTAAATCTTTTACTTCAATGGAGGTTTACAAAGTCTGAATATAAGAAAGAACATACAACATTTCTTATAAACGGAAAAAACTTAAGCCATGCTGCTGTTCATGTGTGTGTGTCATGAATATAGATACCTCTCTCACCATGTGTGTGTCATGAATATAGATACCTCTCTCACCATCTGTGTGTGAAGATGCAGACCTTATTATAAAGCAAGATCAAGATCTGGAGAAACAAGTTTTATCATATTTGACACAGGGTTTGGAATTTATCCCTCTAATATTATCAAAATCAGAATAGTGTGCCCACATTTGTTTCCTATGAGGCTGGATTCACATAAGGAATGGAAGCAACTAGAAGCTTTGGATGTAATAAAATTTATTCTCTAAACCAACGATTTTAAATCTCCTATTCCAAGAAAAAATCTTAGTCATTAGAAGGCATGTTCCAGAATGCTCTCAGGATCTAGTTAAATCCAATCATTTGCCTTTGGGCACTCCAGGTTAAATCATTCCATAACTGCTGACTTTCTACATTAATAGTTTTGAACAGAACGAATTTATCTGGACAAGTTGTTAGGGGCAGAATTTATGGGCTTTCTATAACAAGCCATCTAATGAAAGAATGAATTCAGTCAGGAGGCAGTCCATGACAAAGGATTATAAAAACCAGTGGTTATAAGGAGTAAGACTTCATGGGAGTGAAGATTGTCAAAATCATCTTGAAGATCTGGGACATCAAAGAATAGAAGTGTGTAATGGGAGGAAGGTTGGAAAAGTAATCACACTGGCAAGCTGGACTGTGTACAGCATTACGAAGTAATTGAGGAGGATGAAATATTTCAGCTGTTCTCAAATGAGTAAATCCTGGATTGAAACTTAGATGTAGGAAAAGATTATATAAGAACATTAAAAAACAAAAAGGGGAATTCCCATTGTGGCCTAACGGGTTACAAACCCAACTAGTATCCATGAGGATGTGGGTTCAATCCCCGGCCTAGCTCAGTGGGTTAAGGATCCCGCCTTGCCATGAGCTGTGATGTAGGTCACAGTCACAGCTCAGATCCCGCATTGCTATGGCTGTGGTATAGGCGGGCAGCTGCAGCTCTGATTTAACACCTAGCCTGGGAACTTCTATATGCTTCACGTGCAGCCCTAAGAAGCAAAAGAAAGAAAGAAAAAGAATACCTGTTAGTGAAAATGCTCCCAAGCTGAGAGGACTGATGTTGAGAGGAATATGAAGATGTAAAGCGGCGTGTGAAAACCATAGGAAACCAACTTCCCGGGTTCCCTGCATTCATAAGACTCCTGCCAGGAGCCCAGATCAGCCCAGAGTGGATGCAGGCTCATGCTCCATGGGGGTCTCCTGTGGTTCGTGAGCTCCGTCTTCAGACTGTATACACACATCAGTCCAAAATTACAGGTTGAATATAATCTCAAATTCAGACCCTTTCTCTATTTTCCTTGAAAATGAAGTGAATATGAAAGCACCCTAAAAAGGCTACATTTCAAGCCCTGAACTGATAGACTATAAATCCATCTGAGCAGTATTCTCTTAGAAACAGGTTAATGTGGGAAAAATATGTAACAGCTCAGTAACAGATCACCTCCTGTTCTGCTCTTTAAGGAATTTTACCTGAGGCAACAAAACTATTTATTCATTTGAATACCACCCCCCAAAGTTAACCTATAAGGGGTCTTTTGGGGTAAAACTTCCTACCTGTTGCCTTGTAAGTTCATAACATGTTTGGCCAATGCGAAGTGGATCTACGGAGATCAGCTTGTCAGTTTGCTAATTTCTGTACAGATAATACTAGAAATAGGACAATAACATCATTACCGTAATTTTGCAAAGATGTCCTCTGAGTCATCACATTTATTTCTAGGAAGAGGTGAGAAGAAAATAGTTAAGAAAACTAAAGTAGTGGAGTTCCCATCGTGGCATAGCAGAAACAAATCCAACTAGGAATCATGAGGTCGTGGGTTCGATCCCTGGCCTCACTCAGTTGGGTTGAGGATCTGGTGTCGCCATGAGCTGTGACAGAGTTGCATATGCAGCTCAGATCTGGCGTGGTTGTGGCTCTGGCATAGGCCGGCAGCTGTAGCTCCGATTAGACCCCTAGCCTGGGAACCTCCATATGCCTTGGGTGCATTAAAAAAAAAAAAAAAAAAAGGGAAAACTGAAGAAGTAAAAGGTGTCATTATTCAGATGTCAAATGAGACAGCTTCTTACATTTGTAAATGATTGAGAGATAACTTTATAATTCTGCAATGAAAACTATGTAGAGTGACGCCTAGAAGAAGAGAAAGGCAATTACTCTACTGTCAGCTAGAGTTATAGGGTAGCAGAGTGGGTAGCAGTGTCAATTACTAGGAGCTAACACAGCTGTTCAGGGTATTTCTCTCAACCACCATGCCATTTTTATGAAGGACATTTAAAAAATTCATAGGCTTAATTCAACTAGGCAAATAGTAAATAGTCATGATGATAACAACAGCAACAAATCGTTAAAAGAGTAAAACAAAACTCTTTTTCATGGAAATACAGCTCTGGCTCCTGTTCGTCTCTGACTCTCCTGACCGACCCTGTGCTCCTGTCACCTGATCTTCCAACCTCCTCTACGGTCTCTGTCCCTGCCCGTTTGTTAGCCTTGGCCACAAGAGTCCCCCTTCATCCTCCATCGTCTACATCAGTTACATCCTTATTGAACGCTCCTTGGTTCTCCAAGGCAGAGGGACTTGCTACTTCCTCCGAGCTCCCAGAGCATATTTTAAACTCTTGGGAAAAGTTGTTTAACGACGGCATCACCGTCCTCTCAATAATGCCTGCCCCAAATACCTCAGTTGGGAGTTCCTGTTGTGGCCGAGCGGAAAGGAATCCGACTAGTCTCCATGAGGATGTGGGTTCTATCCCTGGTCTCGCTCAGTGGGTCAGAGATCAGGCACTGTCCTGAGCTGCGGTGTAGGTCGCAGACTAGTCTCAGATCCCATGCTGCTGTGGCTGTGGTATAGGCCAGTGGCTGTGGCTCCATCTCGACCCCTAGCCTGGGAACAACAACAACGACAAAAAGCGACAATACCTCAGTTGTTTTTTCCATTTCCCCCTTTCATTTATTTCTTATACCTGTTTTTCATGCAGTCCTACATGCAGCCAATATTTTTTTTTTTGTCTTTTTGCCTTTATCTAGAGCCGCACTCGGGGCATATGGAGGTTCCCAGGCTAGGGGTCTAACAGGAGCTGTAGCTGCCGGCCTTCACCACAGCCACAGCAACACGGGATCCAAGCCGCATCTGCGACCTACACCACAGCTCACGACAACACGGGATCCTTAACCCACTGAGCGGGGCCAGGGATCGAACTTGCAACCTCATGGTTCTTAGTCCGATTCGTTAACCACTGAGCCATGACGGGAACTCCTACATGCAGCCAATATTTACTGACTCCAGCGCTTACATGTTCTGAGGTTTGTGCTGTCCTCTGCCTGCGGTCAGACCACCTCTTACAGTGAAGACACTTACAGCTCCCTCTCTGTCCTCACTGCCTCTGGAAACCCCACTCACTTTCCAGGAATGTGTTCTTTAGGAGAACAGGAACAGTTCTTTCCTGTTCTCTTAAAAAAATAATAATAATAATAGAATCAGGAGTTCCTGTAGTGGCTCAGTGGAAACGAATCCAACTAGTATCCATGAGGACTCGGGTTTGATCCCTGGTCTCACTCAGTGGGTTAAGGATCCGGCATTGCTATGGCTGTACTGTAGGCGGGAAGCTGTAGCTCTGATTTGACCACTAGTCTGGGAACCTCCATATGCAGCAGGTCCAGTCCTTTAAAAAAAAAAAAGGAAAAAGAAAAACGGAATAAAAAATTCCTCAGCAGAGAATAGAAGGATGCTTAATGATCCGGTCCTGAAAGTCATATGTTCCAAATCCAGCCAGAATCCAACTATTCACCATTCCATGAACCACCTAAGCAAGTTCACACCTTTCATTCTTGCTTATGGGCACATGGATCTGGCCGCCCTTTTCCCTCTTTCAGGCTCCTGTAATCTTGTCATTCTTCAGGACCCACTTAAATGCTGTCCCATGAAGCCCTTCTCTGCATTCATAGTCAAAATGAACCATTCCTTCTTCTGTGTGCTTCCAAAGCTCCACTGCTTCCTCTTCTCAAATGTACCTTTCCAAGCCTTGTAGCATGTTATTTGATAAATAAAATAGATCTATGTGTCATACCACCTTCCTCTTGACAATTAAGTATTGTGTTCAATGAAAACTAGTGTGAACATGGGTACTTGAAAAGCAACAAGAGATCTGATCATTCTAACTACTAAAAAAATCAGATTCTGCAATAATGATGACAAAAAGAGGTGATTAAAAGAGGTGATTAAATGAAGTCTTTCAACAAAAGAGGTGATTAAATGACAAAAGAGGTGATTAAATTAAGTCTTTCAACACTAAAAGTCATGCATTTCAAAGAAGAAATGGGATTTACACAGGAGCTGCTCTTCCAACAGGGCAGAGAGCAACCAACTCCAAGCATTCCTAACTCTGCATGTTCTCCTCAAAGACAGAAATGGAGATAAAGAGAGAAACAGAAAGATACACATACACACAATTAAGCATCAATATGTATATCTGATGTTTGTATAGTCACACAGATTCCATACATATCATTAATCCCCTTTGGAAAATCCCCCTCATCTCATACCCAGTAATGCAATGAATTAAGAGCAGGGAGAATAGAAGCCGAGTCCCTACCACAGGGCAGCCTTCCTGGAGATCTGACTCTGATGACTGACCGACAGCCTTAGCAAGACCCTCAGCTTGACTACACTTTGCAGAGGTTCCTTCTTGACCGTCACCCCCTGAACCGCCTCTCTTTATTTGGGAAAGTTTGCCGCTGTAAATTCTTTCTCTGCTCCCTTGGGATGAAACCTTCAGCCTCTTGCCAGTTTTAGAACCCAGAACTTCGAAGACCTTGGGGGCCTCTTGAAACGTAATCATCTAGGAAGATAGCACCCCTACCTCCTCATCTTAGATAAGGACCAGTGAGCAAACAGAGCTACCCTAATCAAACCAAAAACTTCCCCCTAACATATTCCAAGTCTTTTCATTAGCTTTCTCCAGTGTGACCAAAACTCGCTACCTTCTGTTTCGGTGGAGTTAAGTTCATTTCCTCTCCCATATTTCAATAGCTTGACCCCTCTGGCAATGGTCTTAAATAAAGTTTTCCCTGCCTGTTTAACTTGTCCGGTGCAATTTTTCTTTGGCTTGACAAGCCGAGCAAGCTAATGCACTGCTGCTGACCACTTAAGTGAAGCAAGTTTCACCGCGTCCTCCTCTCTCACCCTCTGATAAGACTTAAACTGTGATGACAGCTGGTTAACGTCCCTACCTCCGTGATCCCCGGGTCATACGAGAAGGGTAAACCCTCTGCTTCTGAGGCTTAAATTCAGCGGAAGAAATAGCCTTAAATGAATAAACGGACATTTATCTTGAAAGAATTAATTGTGATTCACTTCTAACCCAAAGTCCCTTAGTGCTATAAATACAACCAGTCATTTATGATGACACCGCAAACATTTTTCATGACCAGGTGCCTTGGGTTTAGTAAGTCTGATTTACTCTTGACTGGTTTTTTGCATTTTAGGGAAGAGAATGGCACCGCTCATGTATTTAAATAGCATAAGCTTTGTGACTTTTTAGCCTGTCCAGGTATCCACGAGTTAAGGTAAATACAAAATGACCTATGGCTTCCCTTCAATAAGTTAGTTATCCACACTTCTAAAATGTCTTTTTCCAACCATTCCATTAGAATATTCTAGCCCATTTTCTTTCAGTGTCTACTGTATCAATGTAAGTAGTAAGTTATGAGAACAGGTGTGTCAATACAAATTGCCAGTGATTTGGGGGAGGGCAAAGATAAAGCCAACAAAGAAGAAGAAAGAGACAAAATATATTCAGAGTGACATTCGAGAATTCAGAAAAATCATGTTCTGTGAATCATTTTATGAAATGTATTTGACTCAGATACACTCTCCTCTTTCAAATCATTCTTTCAATGCCTCTCCCTTTGGACATTTCAGGATAATTTAGCTACAAAGCGCTATATACAGAGGTGACAATTCGTGATGTATTGCTTATGGTGCAAAGAAGGTGAAATATAAAGAGAAGTTTGTTATTGCGGTTTGGGAAGGCAATCCACAAAAAAATTCTTTCACTTTTCACCTGAACTGCATATTTAATCGAGACAACAAATGGAATTCCGGGTTGGGTGTGGATTTTTAAATTTTAGTTTTATTTATCTTGAATTTGAAGTGAAGTTCTCATGACAGGCCTTTTATCTTGTCAGAGTTCAGTGCTAAAGATAGATGCCTAATTCAAGTAAGTGTAATTTTGAAAATTTTTTTGAAAGTATATGCCAAAATATTAACACTGATTATCTCTGGCTAGTGAGGCAATATGAAATTTTATATTTCATTCTCTTTGCTAGTTTTCTAAGTTTCCTGTAATTAATATGGATCAATTGTACAATAAGAAGTTAAAGATGCTCACGTAAGTGAGCAGAAGGTTATTCATCAAAAAAATTTATGAACACGGTCTAAAAATTCTTTATAGGGTTCCATTAAATTGTCAGCTTCCACTCATTATATAATATATGAATTATCTTGGTTAAAGTTGCTTTTTATACTGGATTCACAAGGTCACATAATTTTGTACAGAAAACAGGGTATAGGAGCTATTTGAGATGTGCTCTCAGACTAATGTGCAAAATGTAAGTGGTTTTCAAGTTATGAACTAATGACTCAAAAGCGGCTTAAAATTCCATGAGCATTCACCACGGTGCCCAAAAGGAAATTAAACAGTCCTTACAAGGGCCCACCGATTGTGAGTATCATAATAATGGTAATAAAAACAGGTGCTAATAGTCATTGAAAATACTCTGCTTCACATGTTATGCTAAGTATTTTGCAACAATCAACTCATTTAGTCTTAAAAACTGCCCTCTGCTATGGCATTATCCCTCTTTTTCAGATGCGGACTCAACCCAGAGGGCTCCAGGTGTGCCCATATCATTTGTCAGCTAGAATGGGATTACTGTGGTTCAGTAACAACTTTTGTTCTAAGACTTGTTAAATCTGGATCATGGTTACAAAATGAGGAAGAAAGATGGGTTCTTAGAAAAAGTTGTGAAAAAGAACCCTCTGCTAACAGATGCACTTAGGACTACCCAATATTTATAACATAGATCTCAAATGTTATGAAAATACTTGGGGCTAAAAGGCTATTGATCTTAACGTGTCATCAAAAACATGTTAAATGTATAACATTTCTTAGTTCACATATTGCTGCTCTATGCATTAATTCATTTATTCATCACACGAACTACATGAGACAGGCATTATTTTACAGATGAGAAAACTAAAACGTACAGATTAAGTGATTTCCCATGGTTATACAACAGAAAAGGAGGAGGACTGACACTCAGATTCATGTTCTTCTGTCTTCTGTTGGTGTTTTCACTCTGTTTTAATATTAACATTTTCCTCTATTTCACTATACTATTATCAGTACCCAAGGGACAAAAGAACTACAGTTTGGGGAAGAAGTAACAGTGCTCATTAGATCATTCTCTTTGTCAAAAGTGAGCCATGGCATTACATCAAAACTACCTCCAAGCAGGTGTTACCTCCCCAAATCTCCCCTCTATCCACATCTCAGCAGGGCTTTGGAAACGGAAGAACTCACGCCAATGCCCACTGGAAAAGGTAGACGCCAAGTTGCTCGGGGCAGGTCCTCCTTAAATACTTAAGTTCCTCCTGCCATCCAGGGTGGGGGAATCTAATTACCTTTCTATGTTATGCATATTCTAGGGACAGAAGCTATGACATCTTCAGGCTAAAACTCCAAAAATGCCTTTCAATCACAAATTGTAGGTTTCCACTTTGTCTCTTGGGTCTGAACACTCAGTGTAAAGCTTGCCACCAAAGAAAGCCATTCAGGGGACAGCTGGACAGCAATGAAGCAGAGATGCTAGAGTGACATTTCAGCGGCTCCCTCACACCAGTCTCTCCAGAGTGGCTTTTTACCGCCTCAGGTCAAGGTCGGTTCCAAATTCAGGTCACCAAAGCTCCTAGGCACCAGTTGTGCTTAGGTTCGGGCTCTGTGTTTTCACGTGTGTCACTCACAAAGCAGCTACAGTGTGGAACAGTCAGAGAACGATTTCATTAGTTCTCACTATGCAGTGCACTCAAAGGCACCAGAAAATGTAATTTTATAACTGGTAGAAGATGGGAAAGTAACATCAGTACAGTGTGTGCTCTAAGGAATTTCAAAGGCATCGCAAAAGAAAAACTCCCCAGCTCCTTACTGGGTCATGTAAGACCTTTGTTAATCCGGACCTCGTCTTCTTTTCTTTTCTTTCTTTTTTTTTTTTTGTCTTTTTGTCTTTAGGTAGAGCCGCACCCACAGCATATGGAGGTTCCCAGGCTAGGGGTCTAACAGAAGCTGTAGCCGCCAGCCTACACCACAGCCACAGCAACGCGGGATCCGAGCCGCGTCTGCAACCTACACCACAGCTCACGGCAACGCCGGATCCTTAACCCACTGAGCAAGGCCAGGGATCGAACCCGCAACCTCACGGTTCTTAGTCAGAATCGTTAACCACTGAGCCACGAAGGGAACTCCCTGTCTTCTTTTCTGACCTCCGAGCCCAGCACTCCTTGACCCCATGCTCTAACCAAATGAATATAATTTTAGTTTCCACTTTCCTTCCTGTCAGTTCCTTTGTACAACTTGTGAAACTTCTGCAGTGTAAATGCATGTTATGAGTTAGCTCTCTTAGGAAACCCTCGTTTATTTTTCATTTTCAACTTTCCATCCCACATACAGAAAATTCCCAATCTCCCTCGACGCCATATCTCCCGGGATGAACTTTTACAGTATTTGTCACATGAAATCATCGTCATTTGTTTACATATTTGTGAGCATTCCAGTAAATGAGAAGTTCCTTACTGATATCAGACTCATATTTATAGCTCCAAAGTCTAGGATCATGACTACTATTGAAGAGGACTGATTGAAATGAAGTAACGAACCAATAAATCACATACACTCCAGACCTTTTGTCACTTTAACAGTTAAAAGCACAGGTCTGAAACCAAAATTGCTCAGATTCAAAACCTAGCTCTACCACTTAGTAGCTCTGTGATCTTCAACTAGTTGCTGGACCTCTCTCCACCTAAACTTCCTCATTTGTAAACCAGGCTATTGTGTGACTTCGATGAGTTCATAACAATACATAGAAAATCACTTAAAACACAGCCAAGCCTCCTGGTGACTTCTTTTTTTCTTTTTCTTTTTTCTTTTTTTTTTTTTTTTTTGCTTTTTACGGCCGCACCCACGGCATATGGAGGTTCCCAGGCTAGGGGTCTAATCAGAGGTACAGCTGCCGGCCTTCGCCACAGCCACAGCAACGCGGGATCCAAGCCGCGTCTGTGACCTACACCAGAGCTCACGGCAACGCCGGATCCTTAACCCACTGAGCAAGGCTAGGGATCGAACCCGCAACCTCATGGTTCCTAGTCGGGTTCATTAACTGCTGCACCATGACAGGAACTCCTCCTGGTGACTTCTTGACAAGTGTTAGCCACCATCATCATAGTATTCCCTCAACATGGCAGGGTCACATAATGGCCAAGACTTTGAGATATGCAATACCATAGGCTTGAATTCAAACCATGGTCCTCTACTTACAAGTTTGTGGCCTTGGGCAGGTCCTGAAATGCTCTCTACTTTGGTTTTCTTGTCTCTAGAAAAGGGGTAACAAGAGTGCCTACATCTTAGTGTTTTTTTAGAAAGTTACAATTAAATTATGTATGTCACTAACATAGAGTCTGGCACGTGGTAAATACTCCATAAAAGTAAGCTACTCTCTACTGTGCTTTTTTAATTGCAAATCAATATCACTATAATAGTCCTTGGACATCCCCCTCCCCCAAAAGACACACTTTCATCTATCTGGCACTTGTATGTGTACCTCACTAGCTTTTGGGGCGGGGGGGGCACTAAATTAAAGTCACTGAAGAAGTAGAAAGTGTGTCATGTTTTGGACATAAAGCAAGATATGTTTATGCCCCCGGTTCTGGTTCTCCAGGAAAGAGGATACGCTGTTTGCTGCTTTCGCACAGGTTAAAACATAGTTATCTATGCCAGCCTGGGCCTGCTTTTGCCCTTAGGTCCATTTCTGACTTTCCCGCTATACTATACATGCCAAGGCTATGGCGAGTGGGAAAACTAGCTCTCGCGATGTAAAGGAAGCCGTAACACTGGGGGGCGAGAGAAACGGTATTTCCCCTCCTGCCCCTGGCTTGGGCAGCTTCACATCCTCGTCATGGGTCTAGGTCCCACCAGAAAGGCCCGTCCTGGTCCCAGCCTCTTTTGGGGCGACCCTGATCCCTGAGTGCCAGGCAACAGCACCGCCTCTCTTTGTTTCTCCAGCCAAGGGCAGTGATTGGTGTTGCTCATTTCCGGATTTCTCTGCAGTCCCATACATATCTCTCAACACATCGCCAGTGTAAACAATTTCCTGCATTTATTCCCCTGTGGTTTCTGTTTTCCTAGCTCGACCTGATAGATCCAGTGATCTTTGTGTCTTCCCTCTCTGCCTTTCACTTGACTGGTTTAGAAAGTGCCTGCTTAGCCTGCCTGCCTTCACGCGTGCTTGCACGCACACCCACAACCAGCACTGCAGTCTCCTGTTTAAGAATCAAAGGCAGGCTCCTGTAGTCTGGGACACACAGGTCACATGGGTTGATTCTAAAGTAACTTTATCAACTAACAGCAGCAGCTCTTGACTCTCAGCAGGAGAGATTATTTAACCCCTCCTCCATCTACAGGGAACAATGCCTGGATACACAGCTGGTTGCTACAACAGGCAGATGGGGAGGGTGGTGCCACCAGCCTTTAGTGGTTAGAGGCCTGTGATGCATGCTGCTAAACATCCTGCAAGGCACCAGAAAAGAATTCTCAGGCCCAAAGGCTCAGTGGTCAGTTGAGAACCCCCGATCTAATGACACAAAACTCCACACTTTGACACTACTAGATGCTTGCAATAGCTCCTACGCTACTGCAGGTTACAGAGACTACTTGCGACCTAAAGCTGCTGCCAGTGATCCCATGGTAGAGATCTTGCTCGTGGCTGGCAGCCGCTTTGTGCAACCATATTAACGGATTTGCATAAACTTGAATTTCACTGCAGTTTTCTTTGTTTTGTCAATATGCATACTGAAGACAAAAGAGCAGCACGCGTCAAAAGACAGTGAATTTTCAGATACAGATCTTTGTGTTAAGTCATTTTTTAAAAAAATCTACTACTGGAATTTCCTGTCTTGGCTCAGCAGAAACAAATCTGACTAGTTACCCATGAAGACCCAGGTTCAATCCTTGGCCTCACTCAGTGGGTTAAGGATCAGGCATTGCCGTGAGCTGTGCTATAGGTCACAGATGCGGCTTGGATCCAGAATTGCTGTGGCTGCGGCGCAGGCCGGCAGCTGTAGCTCCAAATGGGCCCCTAGCCTGCGAACCTTCATATGCTGCAAGTGCGGTCATGAAAAAAAAAAAAAAAAATCCATATTAAAAGAAAAAAAATCCTACTACTTAATTTTACTATCCAGCCTGTGCAGCAAGTGATAAGTTTTTCACAAGATGCTTTTTAAAATCAGTGACCTGGTGGTATATGTTCCACTAGAATACTTGCAGTATTTTTCTTTACAAGAGGGAGCTGGCTAGTCTGCTCTCAGTCCTGTTTCCTTCCCTGTTGTGCACCGAATGGTATGTTTTAATCTCGGAGTGCTTTTACATAGACAGGGCGCTGTGGCTGGGTGTCCCCAACCTGCAGACCGCCCGCGGTGAGGCCTTAACCGTGACCACTTTCTCAGTTAAACTATCTGTTTCCTCATGGGCCAAGTGAGGAGGATGAGCTAGTTACAACCTCCCTCCCCAGCATAAAATTTTACTCAACTAACACTTCAGCACTTGACCAACACGTTCATTTGCTCTTCAGGGAGGAAAATTTATACAAATTCAATACAAGTCTTCCTCCAGGCCTGTTTCATTCAACATGCGAGCCTTACTAAATAAAAGTGAGGCATGGACACTTCCTCGACCTGTGTTCCGTCCCTCTAATCCTGTTAAAATGTAGGGAAGACCGCCTCTGAGAGACGGCCAGGGACCACTCTGTCATAAACAGACTCGCATCACTGCTGCTCTCTTTCTGACAGGTCGGAGTGAGAGTGGAATTCGCGATGCAGGGCTGAGCTCTCAAAAAACCACAGCTTCTGCAATTACCCGGGGATTTCCACTTCTCTGTCTACTGAAAAGAAATGAAAAGTATAAGTAAATCTAGTCCCCTTCCTAAAAGAACAGCCAAAAGGTGCACAGGCAACTCCACTCTCCTGCATGTAAAAAGGAAGCTGAATTAAAAAAAAAAAAAAAAAAGCTTTGCCCTAGAAGGAAAAGCCTCAGCGATGCCTTTCCTTTCCTAGCTGAAGCTTTTGGAAACAGCTGCTGACAGATGCCTCGTGCACTACAGTCCCCCAGGTACCACCTTCCCCTATGCTCCCGCCTCCGCTCGCTAATTTCTCGGGATCTTGCCTCTCTGTCTAATTCTGCAGACAGAGGGTCAGATTATGCCGTTAGTTCTGCCCTCCTCGCAGCTTCCGCCACAGCACCTCTTCTCATTAAATGTTAAATCCGAAGGTAGCTTAAGATGAAACCCTAACCCTTTCGGAAAAGCTGCAGCAAATCCCACAGATTTTATTCCCAAGATACCCGTGTCCCCAAATGAGCTTTACCCTCTTGGCACAGCTCCTCAGAGCTCTGGGATGGAGGAGTTAGAATCAGTTTCTGAGCCATCAGAGATTCTTAGATGTCTCAAAGAAGACAAAGGGGGAGAAAAGTGATGCCTTTTGTGTGCTATGTTAATAAGATCATTCATGCCTGTCACCTTAAAAAAAGCCCAAGACGCTCTCTCTCTCTGGCTCCCCTTTCTTTTCCCTCTCCTCCTCCTCCACCATCCTCCTCCATCTCTAAAGAAGGTCAATATTAAGCATCACATTAACAGTTGTCAAATCAATCATGATTTCCTCTGAGTTATGTTACACAGAGCAACATGCTTTATCAGAAATCAAAGAAAGGACGGTGCCCAAAGCGGATGAGCTAATGTAAAATCACTTACATGGGCACTCTGGAGACAGAAACTCGTTTAATATTTAATATAGTCATTAACCTAAGAAGGAGAAGGAGATGGTAATGGACGCTCAACTCCCTTCGCCGACGGGACAGAGTACTGAAGTGAGCTGTCCCTTCTGGGATCAGACTCACACGAGTCTGAAATCCATAAAGTGGGTCACAGGTGAAGGGAACTGGAAGAGTCTCCAGTCTCCCAGATGTATTGTTTTAAGAGCACCGTCTCGCTCAGCAGTCACGCCTGAAGTTTGCCACACTGCAAGAACCAGAAGCCGTGTCAACTGAATTGCTCGATTAGTTTGTTATGGCAACAGACATACCGTCCCCAACACGCACAGGCAAACCACAGCAAATAATCAATTATTGAAGGAAACTACCTCCAAGAAGCATTAATCCATTAGGATATTGAAGGGCTTGTTTTCGTCTCTATTTAGATTGGGTTATCATTGAAGGTGACTGTCTGCTGGACGGCTACTCAGAGTTGTCCCTGGGAGCTGGAATGTCAAAGCCAATTGAAAATGAAATGTGGGGGGGGGGGAACAAACAGAAAATTCTATAATAGTGAGAAATTTCTCTACATGTGAATATGATGATGTTGTAGGGAACATTCTATTCATGCAGCATGAATGCCGGCATATTTTTTTACGTGAACTTATAAAACAGGTTCACCTAACCAAGTAAGGCCACAGTGATTGCTTCACTTTAGCTTCACCATTACTTTCTTTTAAAATTTTTTATTATAGCTGATTTGTTCTGTCAATTTCTGCTGCACAGCATCGTGACCCAGCCATGCATACATATATGTTCTTTTCCTCGCATTATCCTCCCTCATGTTCCATCACAAATGACTAGATATAGTTTCCTGTGCTATACAGCAGGATTTCCTTGCTTATCCATTCCAAATGCAATCTACTAACCCCAAACTCCCAGTCCATCCCACTCCCTCCCCTACACCCTTGGCAACCACAGATCTGTTCTCCATGTCGATGAGTTTGTTTCTTTGCTGTAGATAGGCTCATTTGTGCCATATATTAGATTCCAGATATAAGTGATATACTGTGGTATCTGTCTTTCTCTTTCTTAGTTCACTGAGTATGGGAGTTTCTAGATCCATCCATGTTGCTGCAAATGGCATTATTTTGCTATTTTTATGGGTGAATAGTATTTCATTGCATATATGTACCACATCTTAATCCATTTATCTGTCCTTGGACATTTAGGTTGTTTCCATGAATAGTGCTATAATGAACACAGGGGTGCATACATCTTTTTCAGTGAAAGTTTTGTCTGGATATATGCCCAGGAGTGGAATTGCTAGATCATACTGTAGTACCATATTTAGTTTTCTGAGGTACCTCCACACTTTAATTACACACATAGTGGTTGTACCAACTTATATTCCCACCATCAGTGTAGGAGGGTTCCCTTTTCTCCACACCCTCTCCAGCATTTGTTATTTGTAGACTTACTGATGGCCATTCTGACTAGTGTAAAGTGTTACCTCACGGTAGTTTTGATTTGCATTTCTCTCAGAATTAGCCATGTTGAGTATTTTATGTGCCTGTTGACCATCAGGATACCTTCTTTGAAGAAACATCTCTGCAGGTCTTCTGTCCATTCTTCAGTTGTGTGTTCGTTTGCTTGTTTGTTTTTCCTGTTGAGTTGCATAAGTTGTTTATATGTTTTGCAGACTAAGCCCTTGTCAGGTTGCCTCATTTGACAACCTGACAAGGGTTTAGTCTGCAAAACATTCCATAGGTTGTCTTTTTTTTTTTTTTAATGGTTTCCTTTGCTGTACAAAAGATTTTAAGTTTGATTAGGTCCCATTGGTCTATTATTGTTTTTGTTTCTACTGCCTTGGGAGACTGACTGAGAAAACGTTTGTACTGTTGATGTCAGAGAATGTTTTGCCTGTGTTCTCTTCTAGGAGTTTTATGGTATCGTATGTTTAAGCCATTTTGAGTTTATTTTTGTGCGTGGTGTGAGGGTGTGTTCTAGTTTCATTGATTTACATGTGGCTGTCCAGTTTTCCCAGCACCACTTGCTGAAGAGACTTTTTCCCATTTTAAATTCTTGCCTCCTTCATTGAACATTAATTGACCATAGGTGTCTGGGTTTATTTCTGTGTTCTCCAATTCATTCCATTGGTCTGTATGTCTATTTTTGCACCAGTACCACTCTATCTTGACTACCATAGCTTTCTAATACTGTCTAAAGTGTGGCAAAGTTATGCCTCCTGCTTGGTTTTTGTTCCTCAGGATTGCTTTGGCAATTCTGGTTCTTTTGTGGCTCCATATAAATTTTTGCATTGTTTGTTCTAGTTCTGTGAAAAACGTCATGGGTAATTTAATAGAGATGCACTGAATCTGTAGATTGCTTTGGGGAGTATGGCTATTTCAACAATATTAATTCTTCCAATCCAGGAGCATGGAATATCTTTCCATTTCTTTGAATCCACTTTAATTTCCTCAATTAATGTTTCATATTTCTCGGCATATAAGTCTTCCACCTCCTTGGTCAGGTTTATTCCTAGGTATTTGATTTTGAGGGGGTGCTATTTTAAAAGGTATTATATTTCTATATTCCTTTTCTAATATTTTATTTTTAGTATAAAGAAATACAAATGATTTCTGAATATTAATCTTGTCACCTGCTACTGTGTTGAATACATTGATCAGTTCAAGTAATTTCTGTATGGAGTCTTTTCTATACAGAGTATCATGTCATCTGCATAGAGTGACAATTTTAACTCTTCTCTTCCAATTTGGAAAACTTTTTTTCCTTTTGTTTGTCTAATTGCTGTGACTAGGACTTCCAATCCTATGTCGAATGAAAGTGCTAAGAGTAGGCAGACTTGTCTTGTTCCAGAGTTTAGAGGGAAGGCTTTCAGCTTTTTTCCATTAAATTTTATATTGGCTGTCAGTTTGTCATAAATGGCTTTTATTGTGTTAAGATACATTTCCTCTATATCCACTTTGGTAAGAGTTTGTATCATGAATGAATGTTGGATTTTGTCAAATGCTTTTTCTGAATCAATTGAGATGATCATGTGGTTTTTGACTTTTCTTATGTTAATGTGGTATATGACATTGACTTTTCTTTTGTTAATGTGGTGTATGACATCGATTGATTTACGTATGTTGAACCATCCTTGTGAAACTGGGATGAATCCCACTTGGTAGTAGTGTGTGATCTTTTTTATATGTTGTTGGATTCAGTTGGCTAAACTGTTGTTGAGAATTTTTGCATCTAGATTCATCAAATATACTGGCCTATAGTTTTCTTTTTTGGTAGTGTCTTTGTCTGATTTGGTAGTAGGACGATGATGGCTTCATAGACTGTCTTTGGGATTGTACCTTCTCTAACCTTTTGGAAAAGTTAAAGAAAGGTGGGTGTAAGTTCTTTGTATGTTTGGTAGAACTCACCTATGAAGCCATCTGCTCCTGGAATTTTGTTTGTAGGGAGTGTTTTTATTACATATTCAACTTCATTTCTAGCATACATCTTTTTCAATGAAAGTTTTGTCTATCCAACTGATCTATTTCTTCTTTATTCAGTTCTGGTGGGCTATATGTCTGTAGAAAGCTGTCCATTTCTTCTAGGTTCAAATTTGTTGGCATATAATTGTTCATAATATTCTTATTTTTTTTGTATTTCTGCAGTATCGAGATTTCTCCTTTTTCATTTCTTACTTTGTTTGATTTCTTCCTCTCCTCTTCTTGGTGAGCCTGGCCAGAGGTTTGTCAATTTTGTTTACCCTTTCAAAGAACCAGCTCTTGGCTTTATTGAGTTTTTTCTATTTTTTGAATCTCTGTTTTGATTTCCTCTATGATCTTTATGATTTCCTTCCTTCTGCTGACTTTGGCTTTCATTTGTTCTTCTTTTTCTTTTAGGTGGTAGGTTAAATTGTTGAATTGAGATTTTTCTTCTTTTTTGAGGAAAGCCTGTATTGCTATGAACTTCCCTCTAAGAACTGTTTTGCAGCATCCCATGGATTTTGAGTGGTTGTGTTTTCATTATCATTTGTCTCAGGGTATTTTTTAATTTCCCTTTGATTTCCTCATTTACCCACTGGGTTTTTAGCAGCATGCTTTTTATGTAGTCTCTTTTTTCTCATTCCTTTTCCCATGGTTGATTTCTAGTTTCATGCCATTGTGCTCAGATAAGATACCTGAAATAATTTCTATACTGTTATATTTGCTGAGGTTAGTTTTATGTCCCTGTATGTGATCAATCCTTGAGAATGTTCCACATTCACTTGAAAACAATGTATTCTGATTTTTTTGGATGTAATGTCCTGAAAATGTCAATTAGATCTAACTTTTCCATTATGTCATTTACAGTCTCTCTTGCCTTATTGATTTTCTGTCTAGAAGATCTGTCCATTGATGTGAGTGGGGTGTTAAAGTCTCCTACTAGTATTGTATTCCCAGAAATTTCTCCTTTTATGTCTGTTATTATTTGTTGTATGTATTTGGGTACTCCTATATTAGGGGCATATATGTTGAGAAGTATAATATCCTCTTCTTGAATGGATTCTATCATTAAATTATGTCCTTCTTTGCTGTTTTTATGGCCTTCATTTTAAAGTTTATTTTCTCTGATATGAGTTTTGCAACTCCTGCTTTCCTGTCTTGTCCATGAGCATGAAATATCTTTTTCTATCTCCTCACTTTCAATTTATGTGTCCTTTGCCCTAAAGTGAGTCTCTTGTAGGCAGCATATTGTAGGCTCTTGCTTTTTATCCAGTCTGCCACTCTATGTCTTTTGATTGGAGCATTCAGTCCATTGACACTTAAGGTAATTATTGATAAATATGTATGCCATTTTAAATCTTATTTTCCAGTTGATTCTATGTTTTTCCCTTGTTCCTTTCTTTATTTGGCTGGATAGCACCCTTTTATTTTATGCCTGTGTCCTCTTTTAAGTTTTTATGAACGTATTGTTTGGGTTTGATGTGTGGTTGTCCTGTTTTTCAAGTATGTTAACCCCCTTCCTGTATCTGCTTGCTTTAGCCTGATAGTCCCATATAGACTCAAATATATTCTAATAAAAAAAAGAGTCTACATTTTCTTACTTTCCTTCTCCACATTTCATGATTTTGATGTCCACTTTTAACATCTTCAGGTGTATCCTTTTGCTGTTCCTTGTGTTTATCATTGCTTTCACAATAGTTTTCTTTCTTTTACTATGTATATTGGCTTATTTAATTGATTTCTTTCCAACTGTGATTTCCCCCATCCTATTTCTCCTACTTCTTTTTATTTAGATGAGCCCTTTCAGTATTTCTTTTAGAATGGGTTTAGTATTGCTGTACTCTTTTGGTTTTTCTTTGCTGGAGAAATTCTTTATTTCTCCTATTTTAAATTACATTCTTGCTTGGTAGAGTATTCTAGGCTGCAAATATTTCCCTTTTAGAACTCTGAATATATCTTGCCACTCTCTTCTGGCCTGAAGTGTTTCTGTAAAGAAATCAGCTGAGAGCCTTATGGAATTCCCTTATCTTTAAGTCTTTCTTTTTCTCTTGCTGCCTTTTGAATCCTCTCTTTAACTTTTGCTATTTTTATTATAATATGTCTTGGTATGGGCCTGCTCAGGTTCAACATGTTTGGGGTCCCTCGTGCTTCCTGTACCTTGATATCTATTTCCTTTAGATTTGGAAAGTTTTCAGATATAATTTCTCAAATATATTTTCCATCCCCCTTTTTTTATCTCCTTCTGGAATTCCTATTATGCATAGATTGGCCCACTTTATATTATCCCATAGATCTCATATTGCTTTCATGTTTTTTCATTTGGTTTTCTGTCTGCTGTCCTGATTGGGTGATTTCCATTATTCTATGTTCCAAGTCACTAATTCATTCCTCTGCATTATTCATTCTTCTCTTCAGTGCCTTAACTCAGCTTGCATCTCTGCAAATGAATTTTCTAATTTTTCTTGGCTCCTCCTTAAATTTTTCTAGATTCTTTCTAAATTAATCTGCATTGTTGTTCCTATTTGCTCTTAATTCCTTCATATTCACTCTTATTCCTTCAGTATTTTCACTATCTCCTTTTTGAATTTGGTGCTTGTTAGACTGCAGAGGTCTATTCACAGGAATTCTCCTGTTCTTTTAACTAGGAATGGTTCCTGAGACTCTTCATTTTGCTTCTTTTTTTCTTATTCTTTGATTTTAGGGAAAACAACTACTGTATTATTGGAGGGCTATTTATACGCAAGAGTACCCCTTGGTATTTTATGAGGACTTAATATTTACTTTTTGGCATGAGGGCTGCTTTTAGTCTGGATGTTTGCTGTCTCTCTCCTCAGTGTGTGTAGGCTGTTATCCCCTTGGTAGTGTGCTGTGCGTGCTTCCAGGGAGATCGAGGCAATGAGCAAGGCTAGTAGACAGTGCCCAGTTGCTGAGCCCTTGACAGTGGCAAGGACCCATGGGAAGGTGGCACAGGACAGGCTGCTTCTAGTTGCAGGGCCCTGGGAAGTGGCAGCAACCATTAGGCATGTGGTGGTGGTGCCTGGAGCGTTTGGCAGTGGAAGTGGCAGACTGTGTGCATTCCCAGGGGAATGAGAGCAACAATGGGTGGTACTCAGTTGCAGTGCCCACCTCTGTGGTGACCTCTGAGTTGTTGAGGCCACAGATGCTGCCTGCTCACAGACCCCTAGTTGTGGCAGGCTGTGCCCACCTCTGGAGTCTGAGATGACTGTGGTGGTTTGCCCCTGCCACCTGTAGAACATGCAAGAGGCCCCCTGTCGTGCTTAGCCCATGCAGGAGGTACCACTACCCACAGTCCGTGCAAGAATGCTGCCTATAGCTGCCGCCCTCCAAGAATGTGAAAAGATATTCCTGAAGTGGTCTTCCCCATTCCTCTTGCCCTCCCCAATAATGGCTCCTTGCTACTCTTGCAGGCCCAGAACACCTTCCAGTTTCCCTTGGCTGTGAAGCTCTGCTCTCCTGCCCTAGGTGTACAGCTCCGTAGTCCCTCAGGCTGTCTCCATACAGCCAACACCTGTTCTCTCTCCAGGACTGACCTCTGGAGCCTGAGTCACGGTGCCCAGCCCCCTTCCAAGCATCTTCTGTCCATGGTCTGTGCAGTTCTCACTCTGCTTTACCCTCCTCAGTCCAGCTGCTGTGCCTTTCTCTGAAGCTTTGAGCTCTCTCCGTCTCAGCTGATCTCCCTGTCAGTTATGCGGCTTCCCAGGGATGTGGGTTCCTTTCCTCTTTCACATCTCCCTCTAAGGAGTGCTTGGCCCATCCTGATTCCTTTTCTCTTTCTCTCACTCTCTTTTTTCCCCCTTTTGTTCTACCCAGTTATGTAGAGGATTTCTTGCCCTTTTTGAAGGTTTAAGGAATTCTGCCAGCATTCAGTAGATGTTCTTTGTGAATTGTCCTACATACAGATGGTTTCTTTGGTTGTTGTGTTTGTGGGAAATGGTGGTGCCATATCTTGCTCCTCCACCATCTTGATCCTGCCTCACCATTACTTCTTGATAACATACAGCATACACTAAAAACCAGTTATTCTTTTACTAAACTATATTTTTGCTATCACATATTCTTTGTGTAAATTTCCAGAGGCCTCAGAACTCCACTCCACCAAGGAAGTCAATTATAATATTTGCATACACATAAAACACCTACATCTCTACTGACCCAAATACCACCCGTTTTTCTTTTCTCTTCTTTTTAAGTTTAAATTAAACAAGTTTAAATTAGACCCTTTTACCCTGGAGAGTTTTTTTAAAAACTTCTTCACAAAAATAAGTTATTTCTGAATCTAAGAAGGTCCAGATAGGCTCTTATTTTCATCTCAAAATTTTCATGTTTCTAGTTGTGGCCTTTTCTTTTAGAATAGTCCCTTTAACATTTGTTGTAAAGTCTGGTTTAGTGGCACTGAACTCTTTTAGCTTTTGCTTGTTGGTAAAGCTTTTGATCTCTCCATCAAATATGAATAAAAGCCTCTTCAGGTAGAATACTCTTGATTATAGGTTTTCTCCTTTTATCACTTTAAATATATTGTGCCCCTCCCTTCTGGCCTGAAGAGTCTATGCTGAAAAGTCATCTAGTACCCTTACAGGAGTTCCCTTGTATGTAAGGTGTTCCTTTCCCTTGCTGTTTTTAATATTGTCTCTTTATCTTTATCTCTCTCTCTCCCTCTCCCTCCCTCCCCCTCTCCCTCTCCCTCTCTCTCTCTCTCTCTCTCTCTCTCTCTCTCTCTCTCTCCCTCCCTCCCTCCCTCCCTCCCTCTCTCTCTCTCTCTTTCTTTTTATGCCTGTACCTACAGTACATTGAAGTTCCCAGGCTACAGGTTGAATTGGAGATGTATGCCACAGCAACATGGGATCCAAGCCAAGTCTGTGACCTACACCACAGCTCACAGCAATGCCAGATCCCTGATCCACTGAGCAAGGCCAGGGATCGAACCTGCATCCTCAGAGATACTAGTCAAATCTATTTCCTCTGAGCTACAACAGGAAATCCTCTCTTTATCTTTAGTTTTTGTCATTTTAATTACAATTTGGTGATGTCCTTTTTTGGGTTGATCCTGTTTGGAATTCTCTGTGATTCCTGGACCTGATTATCTGTTTCTTTTCCCAGGTTAGGGAAGTTTTAAGCTACTATGTCTCCAAATATATTCTCTGCCCCTTTCTCTCACTCTTCTCCCTCTGGGACCCCTTTAATGGAAATGTTCATATATGCTAGCTATTGTCTCAGAGGTCTCTTAAATTGTCCTCAATTTTTAGAATTCTTTTTTCTTTTTTT
>PVHT020000080.1:14161746-14178501 GCA_004024745.2 Catagonus wagneri
TTTTTGCCTTATCTAGGGCTGCACCCGCGGCATATGGAGGTTCCCAGGCTAGGGGTCTAATCGGAGCTACACCACAGCCACAGCAATGCGGGATCCGAGCCACATCTGCAACCTACACCACAGCTCATGGCAACGCCAGATACTTAACCCACCGAGCAAGGCCAGGGATCGAACCCACAACCTCATGGTTCCTAGTCAGATTCATTAACCACTGAGCCTCAATTGTTTTATTCTTTACTTCTGTTTGATTCTTCTTTATATTTTTTAACTCTTTGTTAAAACGTCTACCTTCTCACTCTGTTCATTCATTCTTCCCCATGTTCTTTGAGCATCTTTATGATCATTACTTTAAACCCTTCATTGGGTAGATTGCTTATCTTTATTCCCTAGTTCTTCTGGAGTTCTATTTTTTTCCCCTCATTTGGAACAGTACTTTTCTGTCGCCTCATTTTGCCTAATTTTCTGTTTTTATATCTATGTATTTGGTAGGTTGGTTACATTTCCTGATCTCAAAAAAGTGGCCTTATGCAGGAAACAGCCTAAGGACTCAGAAAAGCACTCCTTTTAGGTCACCAGAGCTATGTGTCCTAGCGCTGCCCTCTATGCAGACTTCATGAGTCCTTCTGTTGTGGCAAGGTGATTACTGTGGGTGCACTGGTAGGCATAGCCAATACAATGGATAATTCAGAGGAAACGGATAAATTTCTAGAACTTTACAATCTTTAAGACTGAAACAGGAAGGAATAGGAACTATGAACAGGCCAACTACCAGTAATGAAATTAAATCAGTAAAAAACAAACAAGCCCAAAAGACAAAACCCCAAAATCTCCAAACAACAAATATCTAGGATCACAGTTTCACAGGTGAATTCCACCAAACTTTTAAAGAAGAGTTAACACCTATTCTTCTCAAAATGTTCCAAAAATTGAAGAGACTGTCATGCTTCCAAGTTCATTCTATAAGGTCAGCATCAACCTAATACAAAACACACACACACACACGCACACACACACACACACAAAAATAACAGGAAAATATCACCAGTGAATATAGATGCAAAAATCCTCAAGAAAATATTAGCAAATCTAATTAAATAATACATTAAGGGAATCATACACCATGATCAAATTGGAGCTATCCTGAAGATGCGAGGATTGTTCAACATCCATAAACCAATCAATGAGATACACATTAACAACCTGAAGAATAAATACCACTTGATCATCTTAACAGATGCAGAAAAATATTGACAAAATTCAATATCCACTTACGATAAAAATTCTCAACAAAGTGGAAATAGAGTGGATATAGATATTATCAACATGGTAAAACTGGAAGAAAAAAGTATTTATACTGTCATAATAAAGTAACCACTAAATATGAATGAATAAAAGCTGTGATATACCTATTTTAGAAGGATGAAAGAGAGGTAGGGAATATATGTATATTTTAGGAGAGAGATAAGAAACTAAACTCTTACCTTCCATAGTAAGAAATCAAACCAAAAATCTAAATATACAAAATACTGTGTTTTAGAGAATGTTGGGGTTAAATTCCAGAATCAGAAGAAAATTGTCCCTGAAACTCATAATTAGGGAAAAGTGGATGAGAGAACCAAGTACTTTTTTATTATTAGCCTTATAAAACTATTGAAGCTTTTAGGCTCAATGCATAAATAACTATGATACAAATGCAAATTTAATTTAATTTTAAATGCAAACAAATATATTTATTCCTCCAACATTTATTAAGACACCAGTGTATGAAACAACAAACATACATTAGGAGAAAAGTAGTATGTTGTACTGAAAACGCTGATAACATATCCTGGGTCACCCTTCTTTGCCCCATAATAACTATTTGACCTTAGGTTCTTAATCTAACTATGTATATGCTTCACTTTCTTTATCAGAAAAAAGAATAGGAGGGTTAAGAATGATCATGTAAAGAAATCATGTGAACTTATAAAAATAAAAGTAAGCTAGTAAGAAGACACAGAATCCTAACAACTTCAATATAATGTAATCTCTATTACTCTGAAATTATATACCCAGTGAAGTCAGGATAAAGAGAAGGATCTGGACTAGTTACATTTCCAAGTTCCCTTCCAACTCTCAAAGTCTATGAATATATCATGTGGCTATATCTGAGTAAATGTAAAGACAACTAGTTGCTTCAGACAACTTATTGATTTAGAAAGCTGACAACTGTATTTTAGTAATTCTCTTTTAATCCTTTCTTTAAAAAAAATTATGTACTTGAACATCAAGAAAGACTGACATGGAGGCTGTCCATGAGAACTTTACTAATAAGAATTAGAGTAAATAAGTGTACAAAAATACATACGGAAGAGAGTAATAAGTATGATAACTACCTCATGAACATTTAGAAATTAACCTAGATTCTTAAAAACTATGAGAAAGGTCAGGGAGAAAGAAATTTTCCTTCTAGTTTCTTCTGCTTGATCTAAGAATTGAATGAGCATGACAGATTAACAGGAGAACATCAAACAAAAGTTAAACAACGGGTACTCATGCAAGAGACCCAGAAAAACTGAGGAACTTGCCAAAACAGAAGAAACTCTCATCTTTGATACCATCGTCAGCTAAGGACAAGGAGGCTGTTGGGAGTAGTGGTTTGGGACTTCGAAGAGGAGGCAGGCAATTACCATAAACATGAAAAAGCAAATGTTTGGTAAGCACATGTTTGCTGGGCCATGAAGAGATAATGGACACTGCGGTTTCCCCTCCCACACTTAGCCCATATTTTTGCAGGTATCCTTGGTGATTCCAGGAACAGAACCTCTTTCTAAATTCTTTTAGGTAGCCAGGAGGAAGGTCAAAGTTTCTTCCTCAATCTTTTGGGCCTTGATTGTTTTCAGCTCGAAATAATCCATATGCCAGAGAGACATTGTGGGGTGCCAAATTTTGCTCTCCTACCAAAGAACAGTTCAAAGAATTACCGATGTCCTAACTGAAAAGGAATCTAAATAGAGCCAATTTCAAATATCTGTAATAGCAGTCAGATGAGACGAAAAAAACATATTCTGCAAGTTAGGGCACCAAACCGAGAACAGTGGAGACCGGGTAGGGAGAAGGTACAAGAGAGAGAATTTGACTCATTATAAGAAAAAAATAGCAACAGGAAATTGACTGCCCCCTGAAGAAATGAGAACCACTGTGCTGGAAGTGTTCAGTGGAAGCTCCCCCTCCCCCAAATTTTAAATACCGTAATGGAAATTCTTGCTTAGAGGTAAAGTTTCAAACTAAGTGAACTCTAAACGTCCATCCTTCTCTAGGATTCATTTGTTTTACAGATCACAAAGCAAAGCCAAAGTTCAATGGAGAAAGAGAATTCCATCAAGTGGTCAACTCAACAAAAAGAAAACTATCATACCAAACAATCATGTGGGAAATAAAAAGGATCATACCAGCTATAGTCATGCTATTAGGGAATAAAAGGAGAAAGGAATCAAATAAGTAAACACGTCAGCACATACCTAAACGGTTGACATCTAACTGCTTCAGGATCATGTCAATGGAGCCATACCAAATTATGATGGAACCAGGTTGTCTTCTTACCCTGAGAGAGAAAAGCAAACAACAGAGATGTTATCTAAAAATACTGGACTAGAATGCTAGTTAAAGATATTAAACTGTAAAGAGATGAGTCATCTACGAATCAATAATGGCATTTTAGTTAGCACCTCGAGGGTGTTTGTTGGTCTTATTGGGTGCTGATTCCATCCTCTTTAACCTGTGGCAGCTGACGGCGACTGGACCCCGGAGCAGAATTACTATTCAGTTCATCAGTGATGCTTATTGAGTAGTTGGCAGTAAATGAGACTCTGACAAGTCTTCTCAATGTTAAACTACTCAGATGAAGGAATCTAATAAACATATTCTTTTTATAATGCTGAACTTTTTCCTGAGCAACTCTTTATGACACCTAGCCAAAGAAGTCATGCGCAAAGACAGGGAAACACTGGATTTGAAATTATAGCTCTGAAAAATGACATTACACCTGGCCAATAAATTTTAAGAGCAAGAAGAGGGAATGTCTAGCAGCTACCCTACCTATTTATGAAGGATGGTGTCTAGACATGGGTAAAGCAGTCTTAACAGAAATACTTGTGAAAAAATCATTTAAAAATTGACATAGGATAGTAAAACTGAATGGCGAATTATAATACTGAAAGAAATGTTGAACAACCTTTCGCCTACTATTAGAGTAAGCAACAGTAACATTAACATGAAATACTTCATAGTTAATTGCACTGCACTCTGGGATGAAAGCTGGATGAAACATCAGACCACAGTTGTTAATGAGACTTGCATGGTATGTTTGAACTCATGTTTAAAATTGATGGTGCCTTCAAAGGCTATTAATGCAGTGAAAGTCTTTTGCTTTCCTACCTTCCACAGCATCTTGATCAGCTCCCGGCCAAAGGATCCTATGAGAAATTTACTTACTGCATTCCTATTATTCCGTTATTGGAGAAACATGTCAGAAGCAACATACTTGCTAAGCAACAAGCAGCATGTTTAAGTAGAAATAAGGTTTTTTTTAAAAAAAATGGAATAAAAGAAATAAAACAAAGATATCTGAGATACTAGATTTTTCATAATATCCAGGAATCTGATTATAGTCAGTTTTAGCATTTTACAAATAAAAGCTACTTTTAATATAGTTCAGTCCTTGTTCTTTTGTTACAGGCTAATTTCTTTACTTCATGAGAGAACATGAACCCATCATTATAGAAAACCATGGGAACCAAATTCTTAATAATTATAGTGTGAATATGCACGCAGGTCTCTCAAAGATGACAAGCAGTATTTGTGTTGGTTTGCTCAGTGATGACAAACAGGAAGGAGCACCTGCCAGTCTCGTGTTTCAAGGTTGATATCACAGATTGAAAGCACATATAACCTGTAGAAAACTATACAAATTCAGTAGTTCTCACAAAGAAAAAAAAAATGTGTTTATATTGTGCAGGGAATCCTATTTCTGAAACTAGTGCTAGATTTTTTTCCCAGTTATTTTCTTGCTTTGTGGTTTATTCTTGCCTCAAAAATAAAACCCCAAGAAGAAGATGAAGCAGTTTGTGTTCATGGATTACATTTGCCTTACAGTGAAATGCTCATTTTCACAAAGATGGCAGACAGCATCCACAGCATTAGACAATACGGAAAATAATTCAAACTTTTTTAGGTTGAAGTCAAAAAGATTCAGTTTTGGGGTACGAATAAAACAGGGCATTCTAATTCCATGCAAAGACAAATTGCGTCCTAATGGGAACATATCCTGTGCCATAATATGTTGTGTGTATAATTCGAACCATTGCATGCATAATCAAACCACTTTTATTTGTTCATTTATATATACAAAGTGTTTATTGCTCTATCCACGTGTCATATAAAACACAGATGTGATGCACTGAACATTGCTCTAACTTTGTGACTAAGTGGGGAAGTTTACAATCCTCAACCACAGAGGGAAGCTCTGTGAGAGGGGAGAAATTTAGGATGTGGAAGAATTTGTATTCAGAGGCAGTGGGGGAAAAGTTTGTTGTTTTTGTTTTCTACCCATGGCTGCAAAGGGCATATAAAATGAAGACTTACGAGCTTTTCTACAACCCAGTAAAGAAACAAAGAGTCATTGCAGGAAGCTGGACTCTTACAAAATCAGAACAATGTGACTTTGCAGTAGACGAAGTCCACAGTCTTTAAGGCTGGAAATAATCAGAATTCATTCTCTCTCTTTACAGAAAGCTATTGTTGATTCATTTCTAAACACTTATGTTCACTCTGATTGCCACTCACCAAAAGGGTGTGAACTAGAGACTGCCTATCAGAAAGAAAAACAGTGAGGCAGAGAGTATGAAAGATGGGACGGGAAGCTTGAGTCATGGGATAGGTGGAAAAGTGGGAATTTTGCTCTCCTTTGTGTCAGCAGAACTTTCCTAGAAATGGAAACTTCCCGTTTTACGAGCCACGTTTACTCAGGGATTCACAAGAATGTCTACTGTGAATAACGTGTATAATGCTTTATTTTTCATCCCCTCCCGACGGGAAGTATTATCTAAGCAATCTAACAGCATCAGATGCTTCTGCTTGCACACGGGAAAGACTCCAATCACTCCTGGTCCTACCTCAGCCCCCCATCAGCTCACTGTTCCAGCCTCATGGTGGATTTGCCTCAGTCCTGCTCTTCAATATCCTCTCTTCTTATTTGAATAGTCCCTATGGACAGTCTCATTAATCTCCATGGATTCCAGTGGCACCCACGCAGGAATACTGGCAACCCGCAGATCTATATCTGCTTCTCAAGTCTGAGTTCCAGCCTAGTATACAACTGTTTACTAAACATCTTTACCTACGAATGCAACTCGAATACATCACGCCAAATAAATATACGACTAAAATCATCTATCTTCCTCCCAAGTCAGCCTCTTCTTCAGTGTTTTCTATCCCGAACGGAGGTACCACCATCCACCAAATCACCTGAGTGCCTCCCTATCACCCACATGAAGTTGGAAACAAAAATGCAGAGTTCCACATATTTTCCACACCTTAACATATTTTTAAAATTGAGATATAATTGACATACATCTTTCAACAGTTTCAGGTGTACAAGAGAGCTATGTGACATTTGTATATATCGTGAAATGATCGCCAAATTAAATCTAATCAACATTCATCACCATATGTCATGGTTACAATTTTTTTTCGTATAATGAAAATTTGAGATCTACTATCTTAGCAATTTTCAATATACAATAGTTTCATTAACTAAAGCCCCCATAGTGTACCTTACGTACCCATGACTTATTTGCTTTAGAGCTGGGAGTTGTACCTTTTAACGTCCTGCACCCATTTTGCCCACCACCCACCTTCTAAGTCTCCCAGGCCTTCACCCTGCCCAGCTCTGTCAAGCACCTATCTGTTCTCTGTAACTATGAGCTTGTTTTGCTCATTTGGTTTTGTTTTGCTTTGTTGTTATTTACATTCCACATGTAAATAAGTGTGGAACATAAAATGTAAAATCTACTGCTTTTCTGTCTGATTTATTCCAATTAGTGTAATGCCTTCAAGGTCTATCCATGTTGTCACAAATCACATGATTTCCTTCTTTTGGTTGAATAATGTTCTATACACACACACACACACACACGCGCGCACACACACTAACATTAATCTACAAAGCAACCCAAAGAGGTAGATTCTGCTATTACCCCCATTTAACCGATGAGAAAACTGAGTCACAGAGAAGTTGAACAACTTGCCCAAAGTCACATAACTGATATGTAAGAGAACCAGATTTTGAGTCTACCCTGTGTGACACTGCCATTTTATACTGCCCCTTTATAAAGCTCACAACTTCTACCTCTTAAGTATCTCTAGATTTCTTCCTCTATGCCGTCATCACCACTTACATCTTCTTAGGCATGTGTCATCTAGGCTACGACAAATATCCTAACTGGCTCCCTTGCCGCAACCTAGACCTCAAACTCATCTTCTTCACTGCATTTTTCTAAGATGGGGATCTAACAGCATTAGTCCCCTGCTTTAAAATCACCAATGAGTTCCCTTAACCTGTAATAGTGCTTCTCATCTTTTTTGAGTAGAAATCAGGTTCACTGGAAGTTAGGTTCCTAATTCACTGAATCATGCATGCCTGGAGCTCTGCTCCAGACCTGTTTTCACTTTAACACCTTTCCTTGGGCTCTTTCAGTTACACAGAAAGCCCTTCTCCCACCTCCACTTGGCTAATTCCCTAATGGCTAGTTTAGGAGGACCACCCAGGAAAGCCTTCCCAGAATTTACAGGCTGGGTCAGGGCCACTCCTCTCTGACCCCAAATACTCCCATAGGTGTGTCCGAGCACCTGCTCTGCTTGAGCACCACAGTAACTAGGACACCAGACTCCAGCACCAGGCACACTGGGTTTGACTCCTGGTTCTGTCACCTACCAGCTTGATGACACTGACTTAGTCGCTGTTATTACTGTCCTCATCCTACTGTACCAGATTCGTCTCTTAACTTGTCTGTCTTCCTTGCCAGACTCTACCAAAATGCAAAGACATTGTCTACATCTTGCCATCTCTGGTATCTTCTAGCACAATGCCTACCCTGCATGAGAGATGTTCAAATAACATTAAACCAAACTACAAACAAAACAGAGTCCTACTTTACACCGAAAATAAATATGCTTGATTTTGTACAGGAAGCGACTGAAATAACTTCTAAAAGGACTTAAATAGATCTATGAACATAAGCCATAAAAGACGGCCAAAAGATAATGGGATTGGCCTTTTACCTGTGCCGCTGGGGGAGGCATGTGAAACTCTCTTGCTCAGCCGACAACAGAACATAATGTATCTGACTTAGCAGAGCCGTTCTATGTCCATGTTTGATGGGCTATTAATACCCAAAGGAAGCAATCACGCTAAGGGATTAATTTAGGACTGGGCACAGAACGATTCGGTATTTCCTTTGGAAAAGAACAGGTTACCTTAACTTCTACTTTGTATTCCGTGTCATATTATTGTTCTGAAACAGGGGACATAACAACCTTTTTTCAGCGCTATTTTTCTCCTAAGTAGCATCTTTTTTGGTAACGACCTTTCAAATGGATTTGGTTGTACATTAACGCTAACAAACTGAGCAGACATTTAGCTTTCATCTCAATCAGTTTGAAACCAGGGATCCAGAAGTACCAACACATTGCAATAAATTACACTTCATCCTATTATCATGCTAGTTTAACATACTTGGTTGAATTATGCTTCAGAGAAAATGTTTGCAAGTTACCCATCTAAAGTTTTTTCCTCACAAGTTCTGATAATGATTTAAATGTTTAATCCAATAAATATTTGTTTAAATTTGATGCAAATGTTCTGGATCCAGGTCTGATAAATAGCATAACCATTCTGAGTCCCAAGATCTAAAAAACCATTAGACCTGCAAAGATTCGGTCAGCATGTCTAATAAAATTTAATAGGTTCTTTCTCTCTCTTACTTTAGGCACTATAGTTTGATTTTTTTTTTAATTTTTATTTTGTTGTGGAGGAAGGCTACTAGCTATGTTTGAAAATGTTCTGTTTATGCCTAATGTAACTGTCCAGAGACCACCAGAACACTGCCACCAAGCTCGTGTTCCACCTTGGTGCTGCATATTCCCCACAAAATTAGACTCTTTGGAAATAAACTGGCCAGCTCAGCTTAAATTATGCGCTCCCCTTTATCCAGGGAGCAATCTGGTGTTTCAGGGGTGTGTGTGTGTGTGTGTGTGTGTTTATCACACCACCCATGCCCTAGATTCATGACTCAAGCCGGACCAATGAGACACAAGTCCAAAACTGCTCTAGGAACTTGCAGGAAACGGATCTTCTCCTTCCACTGGAACCGCGAAGCTGACAGGATATAAAGCTCGAGCCACCAGTGGTCATTTCGCCACTTGGTAACCTGTTGGGAAAAACCTTCTCTTCCCGAAAATGAAGACAAAACAAAGGAGCCAAAACAGAGAAGACTTCTGTTGTGAGAGTCTGAGAGCTGGATCTATGTTTTCTCCTAAATCAAACATCAAGCTTTTAGGGCACGGGCACCTGGCCTCTCCTGGAAGAGCCAAGGTTTTCTTGGGGGGGGGGGCAAACAAACAAACAAACAAACACCCTCCAATGTCTCTGAAGCTTTTGCACAGGTCACTCGAAGATCCTTCTCCATACAAACTATTTTGAGAAGTTGTTACTAGCTAACGCCTCAATCAGAAGAACATCAGTGAGGCCTCTCAGCCTAAAGCAGCACCTAAAATAAAGGGTCTCCTTCAGTAGCCTGCTTCCTGACCAATCGTTCACAGTAGTGGCTCTAAAAACTATCCTGGCACCGAGTAAGTAACGGTAGGTACCTCTTTGGTTAAGATAACATCTGCCCCAAGAAATGAAGATTCGGAAAGAATTCTAAATTACAGCGACTAAGTTAGGAGAGAGACATTTTGGGGATTGAACTGAGGTGGCAGAGAGGGGAAGGTGGGCCTCTTAAAAAAAAAAAAAAATCACACCATGAAAATCATCCACTAGGAAGTTCATATATCTCCAGAGAAATGGCCTACCCGTTGATGCCCCCAAAAAACAGATTCTAAAATTGCATGTGGTCCCAAATGACACAAGTTTTAAGGAAAAAGAGAAGACAAGCCGTAAACAATTAAGCCATGACAAATGAAATAACCTCTAATGAGCTCCTTTAAAAATATGAGTAACTAAGGCAGAAAAGCAATTTGTGCAACACACAAATGGCATTCATTGGTGGGGGGGAGGGCTGTCAATCACTCTATCCTGATCCTGACACCTCATCATCTCAGCATGAGGCTAGTGTAGTAAGATAGCAATGCTAGAATCTTCTGAACACACAGCTCCATCAACAAAGATGACTGTGTTTAAAACTGTATCTGCGATGTGTTGATTACCGGTCATGAGAGCCGAGGGCGGAAGAGGTTCTGAGACTGAGGAGGAAGCACTGCCATCTCCCTGGTGGTGTCTGGTGCCTCTGGTGGCAGCAGTGAGCAAAGGAGGAAGACGTGGCCTTGAAAGGGCTGAGCGTGACCCTGGAATCCAGCGGGGTCCGGTTGCCAGCCTGTCTGCCTCCCTTCTCCCTCTTTGGCAGGACTCTGTCTCCTCTGGCCTTGTCTTTATTTCTCTAGCACCCCTTTTCCCTCCTCGCTTCTGCTAGCCTGCCTCAGAAGGATGTAAATGATGGTCACATACCTAAGATGGCAGAAGGAGTAAAGAGAAGACCCAGAATTCAAACCTGGACTGATTCCAAAGCCTCTGCTCTTTCCACAAAATGCAAGCCTCTGTTACAAACCTTGAAAAAGTTGTAGTGAAATACTATGCCGTCATTATAACCGATGGTGTCGACCTCATGTCAAAAATGGGAAAAGTCAGATTATGTATCTATGTAAGGACATGTATAATTTCATTTTTAAATATAATCTCATATTTGTTTTATATGCATGAAAAAATCTTGGAAGGAAATACACTAAATATTTAACAGTAATTGTCTCTGAATAACTGAATGGTGATTTTGTCTTTATTACACAATTCTTCATGTGCTAATAATTTTTGCTGTAAGCATTTCTTAATCTATAATTTTAAAGATCGTTTATTCATTCATCCAACAAATTTTTAATGAGTACCTACTGGGCGCTATTTGAGGCACAGGACCTGCAGAATTGTCACGTAAAGGATGTGACAATTTACTTTACTTCTATTTGACTTTGGTGGGAGAGGAAAAAGCAAACAATAAATATATAAGATAAATATATAATATCCAGGTGCTAATGAATTGTTTGGAGATGTTTTAAAATCTGTGGCTCACGATTAGTTCAAGTGTACAGATTCTTTTTGTAAAACTACTCTAGTCTGCCAAATCATAAAAAGTAATTCAAAGGTTTTAAATTCATCCATTAATTATTATAAAACTCTTTTTCTATATATCTTAGATACTAACTGAGGGTCGTGAAAGTAAAGGTAAATAAAACAATTATTGGCCTGAAGGAGGTAGCCGTAGCAAATTGTGTAAGTGGGAAAATTGATAGTCTTCTGTAAATATTATGGAGATGAAAAATCATTCATCTTTGGAAAAAAAGATGCACTCATGAAATTCACAAACACTTCGTAGTTGTTTTCTCTCTCACTCAAAAGCACTGAGCAGTAATATGATCAATGAGACACAAAGATTACAAGCATGTGACAAAAACTACAGACTGTGTATATGCCTCTTTATCAATTTTGCTTTTTAAATTTCTAATGACTCTAAAAGTATTTCTTTTATAATCATAGAGTAGCATTCTTTAAATGCTCAGAGTGGAAATTTTGAGCAGTAGAGAAATGTTTCTAAAAGCAAAAACAAAATTAGCCATGATTTTACCAAGCAGGAACAAACACTATTAATGCTTAACTTTTTTTCCTTCTAGGCAAATGGACAATACTTTTGGTTGAGACATGTGACTTGATTGTATGAAGTGGAATATAGATACACAAGATGGTAATCTTTATGGAAAGATATTTCAATATTTTTCAGACTTAAGTTGGATCCAGAATGTTGGGTTCACTTTTCTTCAGTCCATTTTAGTTTCAATGATTCTCAAGCTCAACATTTTGATGAGAAAATTTTATTTCTAGTGACCATTATCACGTTTTCTAATCTCCTAATTTATTTTTTTATACCTATTTCATAAGGTGACATTCTTCCATGGTTTAAAGCAAAAGTGAAATGTTAACCAATTTCCAAAGGCATCTATCAAGAAGGCAACCACTGTAATGCTGATAGGTACAGAGTAGTGACACAGCTGACAAGATGTAAATGCCTATGGCACCCCACATCAAGATGACAAGCAAGTGACGACAGCAACAGACTGTGTGTTGACCAGCACAGAGGGTGCCAGGCAGCCTCCAGCAACAAAGACAGGACGATCAAGATGAAATTGTCAAAATCACAGAAGAGAAATGGGCATCCAAAGACAGCAAGTGATGCGCTGATCATAAGAATTCTCCCGGATTCTTCGCCATAGGACGTAAAGGAAATGATGGCTTGTTTGGGGGTTTTCCTTCTTCCCAGACCTCTGTTCATTCTTATTTCTCTTCCCAATGTCCCCATTCTTCCATATTTGTTCCTGTGGTCTCTAGAGGTGCCTTACCAAGTTTCAGATAAGTCCACAAACTCATCTCCCGAAAGAAATAAGATGAAGAGTTCATGAGACACAGAGTGAAGATGAAACACAACCACTGGGAATGTTTGATGGAAGACGCAAAGGGCTTAATCTCCCCTCTGCTGTTTCTGGGGAAAAGGAGGTATAAGTTTCACAGGTACTACCCCTCTCCCAGGGCACATAAATTAGTGGTTTGAGTCCAGTTTAGTTTTGGTTTTTTGTTTTGTTTTGTTTTGTTTTTTGCTTTTTAGGGCCGCACTTGTGGCACACGGAACTTCCCAGGCTAGGGGTCAAATCGGAGCTGCAATTGCCAGCCTATACCACAGCCACAGCAACACCAGATCTCAACCCACTGTGCAAGGCCAGGAATCAAACCTGCATCCTGATGGATACTAGTCAGATTCATTTCTGCTGCGCCACAACAGGAACTCCCCAGTTTAGGAATCCTTTTGACCGTCTTTGCCAAGCCTTGATTTTCTGTACCTCCTGGAATGACCCAGCTCACTGCAAGTTGTCTATCATGAATGCTTGCTTCAATTTAAAAAAAAAAAAAAAATGCTGTCTTTCTGTCAGCTTATTATTCTCAGAAGTATTGGATGTAACAGAAGAAATTAATTAGGGATGTTTTGCATTATGTGAACCACAATAGACTAGAATTCAATTTGGCTAGGGTCAGGGCTGGGTAAAAAGTTCTGCTGCGTGGAACTGCTGAATTGAAGAGATTTATGTATCGTCCTTCACACTAATGAGTAATACAGGCATTAAAAGTGAAGAGAAGTTCTCTGTTACTCTTGAGCAGAAACAGATGTGATCAAATGCTAGATTTGGTCCCCGATATTTAGGTCACAGAGCTTTACACTTAGGGCTATTTCAAAGTCCCTCACTATTGAAATTTCCGAAAGAAAATATTAACGTCATTATTTTAGGTCTAACGCACTTAGCCCTTTCCTTTTCTCATTAAAATTACTTCTATAATGCAATTTTTAAGAACTTGTAGTAGACGGTTTCCATTCATTAACGGATAGATATTTTCAAAAGAATTAGGATTTTTTTTAAATCTCTCTCCAGTTTACTGAAAGGATTTAATATATTTACTCCATATTTTATACGCTTCTAAGGTGAAAGAAGTGTTATTATTATTATACTAAAAACATATGGACAGAATGAGGATATGGAGTAGACTGTGTACTCACAGAACTGACAAAAATAATGAAAAGGGTCACTCGCCCCCCCCCCAGCGAAAAGGTCTGTTTCAGTGTAAAGTGTGTGTGTCTGTGTGTGTATACATGAATCTGTGTGCACTTCTGTGTGTGTTGATTCATTCCTTTTGCCTAAGATTGCCTTCTTTTGGGTCCTTTTTAACATTCAAAACAATCTGTTTCATACTTTCTGTCACTCCTTGTCAGATTCCGTTTTGTGACACTTGGTGCCAAGATGGTGCAAAATCAAGACACTCAAAAGAATAAAGGAAGAAATCAGAGATAAAAAGGCATACCCTCTTAGCCAGGTCGGTCCCTAAAAGCAAGCTTCCTGGACCTCAAACTAATGTTACTGAGTTACTGGCTGGTGAACACCACAAATTTTAAATATGTTTTGTGGTAGAATTCTATGGAATCACAATAATTATTTTATCTGAATAATACCATAAGACATTAATTTAACAAAATAAAATAATTGACCTGCCTTTTAAAATGTCTGGTTTTAAAACAGATTCGCCAAATTCTAATCACCAGTGTGTTATTTCTTTATGATCACAGCGCAAACTACTTCCTAGAGGAATTCATATCCAATATTCTAAGGGTGGATCAGTCAGAAAATACAATTCAAAACCAGCATGTCACTATAAAGCGAACATTTCAAGGGCATATCTGAAATGCATGTTGCGGAATACAATAATGGTAAGAGAAGGAAAACACATCAAGATGAAACAGCGAAGAGGTGAAATAGTTTGCTTTTAGTGGAGGCAAAAGTCCTCAGGAAAATAACATTTTCATTGACAGACTGGTTCTCGTGTGGTTTTGTAGTATGCTATAAAAGAAGGCTAAAAACTCTGTTGTTTCCCTATCATGACAAAACTCTCATCTTTGCAATCGAGTGACACGAATCTCAGTGGGCCTCTACTGCCAACAGAAGAATCTGCTCTCTGCTGCCATTAGCACCTAATTGGCCCAGCGGCTCACCCAGAAGAAACCTTTTCTCTCGGAGGTCGCTGCCCCCTGCAGTGCTTGCCACCCACTGACACCTTGGCGGTTAATTCGCCTTCACGACCTGCCAGCTTCCACTCAGGTCACTTTAACTCTGCCTCCTTTGTGACACGGATCTGCTTTCAAAACGGTGATGATCTAGGAAGCCTTCCTCTCGGGACTCCGTTGCGATTATATAATCTGTCACAGACCCCTAGGAGTTCCAAGCACCAGCAGACACTGAGATTTCACCAAGGATCACACACAGCAAGCCCCTGTGTCAGACAACTTACTCGCTCCCCCGTCGAAGCAATTCTGTACTTTTTATTCGCGTACAAAAGCGTCCGATAAGGGCAACGTTGTCATCAAAGGAGAGGTTTTAGGGGAGAGCTGTCGGCCAGACATAATTTTCCAAGTTACCCTCTGATCTGGGCACTTGAAATCAAAAGTGCACACTTCGGAGCGAACGGTAATTGGAGGACGAAGTGATGGGAACAGGGATCATTGCTGTGTCATTGCCCAAATATGCAAACGAGCATGCATAAACAGGATTAATTCGGCCCTCGTCCACACAAGTCCCGCGAAGCTGCAATCATCCGTGGCCCTGGAGCCCCTGGCTCCTCAATGCCGTATGTTCCCTTCCACGCAGCTCCAATTTCCACTCTACGCTCACAGTTAACTTTCTCAGAATTTTTAAAACAGAAGCCCTATATGCCAGCAGATCTGTATACGTGATCTGGTAAAGAAATGCTAATCTTGGCCCATTGCCAGTCACCATCGTATGCTGGCCTGAGACCAATCATGCTGAAAACTGATTCTCACCTTGTCTTACAAGGAACTGCTGGCAAAAAGTATATCCATCTACACCCACCTGCACACTCGCCCACGGAGTGACACGTCCTCCGCGCGGGCATCAGTCCGCACCTCCAGAGAGGGCGCCAGAGAGCAGAGCCTCCCACAGCAAGCCAGCCATGCTACAGAGATGTGCAGGCACGGACCCACACAGCCACAGCAGGACACACGCAGAGGCAGCCACACATTAGTAGCAACACCTGTTTTCACTCAAGAGGACAACTACAGCATCTCCCCAAATCTCTACCGTCAGCCCTTGCTCCCTTGAAATATTCAAAACCAAAGAAATAGCCATAAAGAAGATTCCCATGGGCAAATAAGCTAGGGAATACGGTGCAGTATTCCCCCACCTCATAGTTCCTCCGTGAACATTAGCTGGCCTTCCATTCAAGGAGCACATTTCTGATCACTTGGTAACATTAGCATCACTCGATGTTTCCCATATTTAATTGTTCTTGTCCTGTACATTTTTCTATTGCTGGAGCACTTCTCTACACGTGGGCCCTGCTAAGTCATAGGGTTTTCTTTCCTCACATTTTTAGGGCCACACCCCCTGGCATATGGAGGTTCCCAGGCTAGGAGTGGAATCGGAGCTACAGCTGCCGGCCTACACCACAGCCACAGCCACGCCAGATCCAAGCCACACCTTCAACGTACACCACAGTTCACAGCAATGCTGGATCCTTAACCCACTGAGCAAGGCCAGGGATGGAACCCACAACCTCATGGTTCCTAGTCAGATTCGTTTCCCCTGCGCCATGACAGGAACTCCTAAGTCTCAGGTTTTAGAGCCATTACATATCAGCTAGGATGAATGAGTGGGGCAAAAGCAAAAAAGAAAGGGACAGATTCCTGGTAATTGGAAGAATACGAGCTATGGACGGAATGCATCAAGAAAGCAAAGTATTTGCCACAAAACAGCACTAAACCAGTGCAAAACCTATATTTAAATCAAGCTAGTTTGAAAGCTATTTATTCTTAAAAATCTGGTCCTTTTATTTTTAAAAACCAG
>PVHT020000080.1:14179501-14231123 GCA_004024745.2 Catagonus wagneri
AATGAGTGGGGCAAAAGCAAAAAAGAAAGGGACAGATTCCTGGTAATTGGAAGAATACGAGCTATGGACGGAATGCATCAAGAAAGCAAAGTATTTGCCACAAAACAGCACTAAACCAGTGCAAAACCTATATTTAAATCAAGCTAGTTTGAAAGCTATTTATTCTTAAAAATCTGGTCCTTTTATTTTTAAAAACCAGAAAGTCTGTGTCAAAAGGCAGTTTGTTTCAGAAAAGACACTGTGACAAAGATTTATTACAAAAGAACTTAAATTTCAGTGGACCTGAACTCTAGTGACAGTTAAAAAAAAAAAAAAAGATATTAAGAGTCAGAGCTATTTCTCTCTTCAAAAAAGAAAAAACAAGGAAGAAAACTTGTAGTGAAAATTCTGACATAGGTAGAGTTCCACTAATATGAAGTATCAATTTTGCTCCTAGTTTCACAGGAACAGATAAACAAAGTGGGTTTAAGAAAGAATTTCCAGCAAAGGAGGCCTAGTACCCTGCCTACCCACACGTCTGCCTCCTGTGTCTGCAGGAACAGCTGAGGAGCAAGCATGATCACAGCCAGAAGCAGAACCAAGGACCGTCGCGAACCTGGGCCACAGATATTCCAACAGAGTCTAATAAGTAAGCAACTGAGAAAGGAAAAAAGCTCACAATCTCTCTCTTTGAAGCCATAGATGAAGAAGGAGAGAACCAGGAATTCAAACAGCAGAGAACCATCAATAAGAAATAGGCACCCAACTATACAAAAGCTGCTGTTCTCGTTAACTTTTTGGAAGGCATGCCTGATTTTTAAAGTGTTTGGCAACACTTTTATTTTGATACAGTTTTAAAAGGGTTCTACTTTTCATGTACAAAAGCCAAAATGGGACAAAATGGCTTATCAGGCATTCAGATTAAAACATTCCTTTATCAACCCAATGGCTCGGGGCACCGGAGGTCACCTGTGGTCCCACAGCCGAATCACAGATTCGATTCTTGTAGGTTAATTCAGCAAACTTGTGCACATATGCAGTAACGGAATACATCCCAAGGAAAAAATGCTGACTGTGGTAGCCACTGAGGCATTTCTCCGTTTTCTGTTGACAAGATCTTGATCATAATCCCTTTGTACAGACCACTGAACCACGGGCCATCCACCAAGAACACAGTGGATGACGAGGTCAGGTGTTCTATACGGCCATGCTACATGGCCTCCACAGAATGCTGGATCTTTAAGGCAACACAGTCTACGGCTTTTTCCCCAGGCTCTGAGTTTATGTCTCTACAAAAAGAGTATAATGCCTGGCCACCTGAAAATCTCACTTTCGCATTCAGTTTTAATCAGTACTGCATATGTACCTAATTCTAGAGGCGTCAGTAGATTCATAACACTACGGCAGAGAGCAAGTCCATATAATTTGCCATCCAAACTGAGATACTTTTGAGGGTGAAAAAAGAACCAAGATTCTAGAGCAATGGGTATAAAAACTAGGATTGCTTTGGGCAAGTGGAAACATACGGTTGCCCTATGAAGAGGGTCAGGATCCTGGATCCTAACCTGGCCTGGTACTTATAAAACATGGCATTTCAGATCAAAGGTGCTAGTTAAAACTTCCGCTCTGGGTAGTTTGGGCATTCTCCTCACTGCTTCTGGGCTCTTTACCCATTCTTGTCCTATTGGCTACGATCTTATATTTAAACGCTGTATTTCATCAAGGGAATCTTCCAATATTTAACTGAGTCTTAGTTAAAACTAGCAACATAGTAAGTTCAAAGTTCAAAAATAGCATTTTAAAAACATGTAACAAACATGGTTTTTTCAAAATATGTATTATAAGGTCAAAGAAGAGCTCTTTTTTCTGGGCTCAGGCTTTTTTTTTTTTTTTAAAGGGAAGCTACACTTCTATTTTTAGATCTATTCTGATTTCTATTCTAAAAATAAAACTAAAAAGCATTACATTGAGAACCTGTAAAGAATGAAAGAAAAAGGAGACTTACATCAAGGAAACAAAACCCAAGGTTATGAACATGACAGTCTCTGTGTGAACTCCAGCAGCGTTGGCAGCAAACCCAAGAGACACTCTGAACAAGCATGAATAAAATTAGGACTGTGAGTTAATGGTTTTATTTGTTGGCTCTTGCTCAGGGGTCAGGTACTTGCGTTCAAGGTCATGGACTTCAGATCATTTATTTTCAAAGTTCATTCCTAAGTATGGGACAACTGCCTTCACTGTGTGATTTGACATGCCCCCATAATTTCCATTGCTAAAGAATACACCCCGCTAGCCTGTCATGGGACCTGGCAACCGCTCATACATTGTTGCTTGCGATCTTCTCTCAGTGATGATTACTTGTTCGGGTCACAGATCTCTTTTGAGAATCTTAGAAAAGCAATGGACCTCTACTCCCTGCCCCTACCACCAAAAAAAAATGCATATGTGACGTGCAATTAATACTGTGCACTTAATTTCAGGAGTTTTGGGGACTTTGCCCAGTCATAGACAGGTTAAGATTTTTTGCTGCTTTAGGACTTTAGAAGAAAGACTTTTGAGGGCACTACGTTCATGGGTTAATTACTTTATACAGTTAGGTAATACCTGTGAAACTATTTATCAGTATTTTCATCTGATAATTAGCAGCATGTTCAAGAATTAAGACACTGAAAGTGTGAAAAGCAATAAAACTAAGACAGTCCATATTTGTAGATAATTGAAATTAAACGTTTCTCAATTCGGCCAGTAATTATTAAACATCAGCTATGTTTCAGATATTGTGCCAAGCCCTAAGAATAAAATGAATAAATTAACATATGGCCTAACACAATAAAATGGCAAGGGTTTTGGAGGGTGGTTAATTTTCTTAAAAATACACACTTATCAAGAATTTACTATATGCTAGGCTGTGTGGTCCATCTGTCTTTACAGCCAAATACAGTATTTCTATTTAAAAATTATTTACAATGTCTTATAAATGAAAACACTGTAACTCAGAAGGCCCAGGGCACTTTTGTACTATCTAGATGTGTTTTTTTAAAGCTAACTTTAGAAGGCAAGTGGAGGGTGAATAGATGAGAAAGACTTGGAGGAAAGAGGTACTAGTTATAGGGAATTATCTGAGTTTCTAAAGGCTGGAATTAACTCAGTCTTGACAGAGTTGGAGAGGAAGTACATTTGAGTGATAGAACTTACTAATTAGTCTAAAGTTAACAGTTAGTAAAAATTGAGAACTGATCCCTAGGTTTCTGATGGCAGTGACTTGGATAATGAAAGCATCTGAGGCAGGAAATGAAAGAGAAGCATCTAGTTTGGTATATTTAGAGTCAAATCTAGCAATTAGGGGTAAAGAAGTAACACACAGCAAAGCTTGAGGAAACATTTTGCTCCATTAACCTTCCGGGTGGAAAAAAAAAAAAAAAGTACATTAATCTGTGTGACTAAAGCTGTACTTCAGGACTTAGATTCACTGAGTTCTAGAGAAAACAATATTTCTGCTAATGCCAAGTATCTTCAAGTTTTTGTGAAATTTGTGTGTGGGGGGGTATGGGTGTGCACGTGTGTGGACAATGGTTATCTCAAGTTTATTCATCAAATTTTAAAAAATATACAAAACCTCTCTTTTTTCCATTTGACCATGTAGACTCTTAGGACCATGAAGCATTACCGCTTCCTTCTTTGCATGTCAGACTCTCCACATTATCAGTTCAAGAGACCAGACTGCCAGGCCCTCAACCCTCTGCAGGAGCAGGTCTTATCATGACAGCTCAACGACACCCTCTAGTGGGCACTCTCCAGTCTTGAGGAGTAGGGGAAAAAAGTATGTCCTACTTTCTACCTCATCTTCTATGTTTTATGTACGGCATTTTGAAAAGTTGCACATTTCATAAGAAAAAAAAGAGTTATTTAATAGTGACTATGTTCTCAGTGTAACAATGAATAAAAAACAGATCTGATGTGCCTAAGATGTACTCTAGAATCATATAAATATATATTTAAAAAGCTAGAATCATATAAATATATATATAAAAGCAAACTGACTTCACAAGGACAAAAAAGAACCCTTTTTGCAGCTGTAATGACCCATTCAGAGCCCCCAGGAAACAGTTTTGGCAGTTCAGCCTGACTGCAGTGACCAGAAACATCCTTCCTGCAGAGACATATTCAAAGTAAAAGTAAGGAAAAGTCTATTATAAGCACAACAAAGTCAAAAAAATAAAAAAAGCTGTGTGAGCAAAGGAAAGAAGAGAAGAAAGGAAGGTATTTTGAAGATATATTATCTTTGCTGGGACAAAAATCTCAGGTGAGCTGTCTTTGGTTAGGAGATAAGAGAACATACAGACAAGCTGAGGAGAGAAGAGGGCCCGTACATCGTTCTGTCTCGGGTAGAGGGTTAAAAAGGCATCTGCGAAGAGGAACCCACACAATTTAGGGCACGACGGAGAATAAGTGCATTTCATCATTATGCTACCACTGTGGGTGTGGACGGGTCAAGACCCAGTACTCAGTTCTCTGCAGGTGGGTCCATCGCAAAGGTCAATACTGAGACTTAGTAAGATGCCTGAAGCCCCTTGCAGACAGCAGGGCCCGAAGTGGAGCTCCCTGGGGTACACTGTGCAGACTCTCACAGCACCAGCTGTGACAAATCTCAGCCATGGGTGACACATTTTCAGTGAGTGAAAGTGAAGACTGCTATTGAAACTGAATTACATGTTGTTCATTTGATGTCTGCTGATTACTTCTCCTCCTCCGTAGTAAGTGTAGGGGCAGGCACTCCAAAAAAGATCCTTTTGTCAAATGCTCCAGTTAATTCATACGCTCAAGTTTGAATGTCACAGACCTGATCTGATTCTTCGGAGTCAAGCCTCTGGTCTCCAGGTAAGAAACCATTTCTGCATCTCGTTCACTGAGCTTCATTTCAGTTTGGATGTGTTTCATAAACATTCTATATCTTAGATTCGCGGACAGAAAGATCATGTCAACGCAGTTTAGCATAAGAGAGGCAACTGTGACTACTGAAAAGAGGAAGACTTGGGTTACTTTGGATCCTGACCCTGCAAATGACAATCTGTGCAGCCTCAACCGGGTCCTTAAACAGCCCTGATGCTATTTCCTTGACTGATCAAAACAGGCGAAATTTTCCACAATCTATGTATGTATCTCACAGGGTTTACCGAAGGACTAATAATACCACATATTCAAAAGTACCAAGTGAATAATTTCTATTAGCGTTTGCTTTCCTCAATCACTTTTATGATTTTATCCTTTTGAATTATAGTTATCTTGAGCTTTATTTGTGATTTTTAATAACGATTTTTGTTTTTTTCTATTATAGTTGATTAACAGTGTTACCGTGTTCTGTCGATTTTCTACTGTACAGCAAGGTAACCCAGTCACAAATTTTTTTTATTCAACGGATATTAAAGTGAAGGATCTTTTCCCCAGTTATCAATGACAAAATACAAGCGAGGCTGGCTAAGCACAAAGAACACAGACTTTCCACAGTGAGTGTCTCCTTGCCGGTACGCGTGCATCACCTCTTCCCCCACACATTCCTCTTTTCTCAGAAATAGAATCACACATTGATTCCTAACAGCAGCACATCTGTTACATCTTACTGTGTAGATGTTATCTGATGCCTAAGAATTCACATAAATGGTCTGAATCCTTTTAAATCAGGAAATCTCTCTTCTCCATTCCCAAATAAAAATGTAATGCACAGAAGGGTGAAAACAGTTAATAATATTGTCCTGCATATTTGCAAGTAGCTAAAAGTCATCACACACACACAAAAAAATTGGATATATTAAAAATAAAATGTATTCCAGATGGACTCAGAACTAGGAAGCTGGAAATGCCTTTACACTAGTAAATGTTTTGCCTTCCAAAAAAAAAAAAAAAATTTGGAGGGAATGTATGTATATTGCTTGGTTGTTCCCTGTTAGGATTATATCACTATCCACATGGAAAATGTGTAAAACTGGAAAAAGAAAATACACACTAGAGGAGAAAAAAAAATGCGCTTTTGTTGTTGAACTTTGGTATATCTGTATTTGTTTCCAAGAGTTTCTAGAACAAATGACCACCAACTGGGTGGTAAAACAACTGAAAGAATTATTTCACAGTACTGAGGTTGCAAGTCCAAACTCAAGGTATCAGCAGTGTTGGTTTCTGCTGGAGGTTCTGAGAGAAGATTTGCTCCATGCCCCTCTCCTGGAATGTGGTGGTTGCTGGCAATGCCTGCTGTCTCTTAGCTTGAGAGTGCATCGCTCTCGTCTTGGCCTCTACCTTCACGTGACCTTCCCCCCAGGTCTCTGTGTGTCTGTGTCCAAGCTTCTCTTCCCTTATAAACACACAAGCCTTGTATTAGAGCCCACTGTAATCCGGTATGACCTCACCTCAATTTGACATACATGCAAAATTACCCTTTTTCCAAGTAAAGTCACATTCAACAGTACCAGGAGGTAGGACGTGAAGGTGTCTGGCTACAATGTGTCTGACTCCAATATACTAAATAGGCCCCAATTTATTTATGTATTTATTTATTTATTTATTTATTTATTTATTTATTTATTGTCTTTTGTCATTTTAGGGCCACACCCGTGGCCTGTGGAGGTTCCCAAGCTAGGGATCTAATCGGAGCTACAGCTGCCAGCATACAGCCACAGCAACACTGGATCCAAGCCTCATCTGCAACCTACACCACAGCTCATGGCAACGCTGGATCCTTAACGCACTGAGCAAGACCAGGGATCGAACCCACAACCTCATGGTTCCTAGTTGGATTCATTTCTGCTGAGCCGCGACAGGAACTCCCAAAATAGGCCCCAATTTAAACTCATAATTCTTTTCAGAAAATAATTTTCCATAAAATTTTCACAAGCTAACAGTAAACAACAGTGCATTTAAAAAGGAAATCTTTTTTTTTTTTTTAAAGAGCATGGGCACATGAGCTAAATGTCTTAGAATAATGTTTAGTATATCTAGCAATACTCATATCTAATAAAATAGTGTCAGTCACACTTTATGGGAGCATAAGAAAGAATGGAAAACTGCTATTCCCTTAAAATGTTGACTTTAGTTGCAGAAGTATTACATAGTGATGGTTTTGAGTCAGAATCACCTACCTCAGAGTGAGAATTTGAAAATTTGAAATTATAGTTATTAAGCGTATTTCTAATTTTAGGCACTTGTTCAATTTCCTCTTCAGCAAAACTTTTTATAAGAGCTGTACTAAGTAACAAGATTGATGAATTTCACATTCTGCCTTCTTCCATCTTCCCTGGGGCAGACAGCTAACAAGAAGCTGGTAGAATGTCAAAAATCTGCGAAACTCAACCAGTAGATAATCAAGCATAGAAAAATCCAAGCAAGATTGAGGAATGAGTAAAGGTGGGCTTCCACTGTTTACCCTTTAACTACACAACCCCAGACAAATTATTCTATCCATTTTAATCCCTATATCATGGTGGCATGAAGAGATAAACAACAGGCAAACACAAAGCAGCGGACACAAATTAGGAGCCTCCTTGGCAATTTTACTGATTTTCAAGTGTTAATTATTTTGAGCTCGTTCGTACTTGCCTCCGTTAATGAGAATCTCAGTGTCCCCCGAGTACAGGCCTTACAGAAAACACTGCCTACAAAGCAAAAGAATCCACAATGCAACCTCGCTTCCAAACAGCACCTTCTCTTACCTAATCAGCATAGTCTAAGAAATGGATTTCACTGCAAAAAAGACAAATAATAAATGGAAGTATTATATTCACTTTGTGCCAAAATGGGGAGCAAAGTGATAATACACAGCATAACCAGGGTAGTGAGAATCAGAGAATCAATCCAAGAAATCCAAAGAGCAAAATGAACAAAACTTTCATAAGGAATGTGCTGACACACAGATACACTCTCTCAGACGTGTCCTTTCCTTGCTCGTATTAGAACCAAGGTGTGGATATCTTCCACACCACGGTTCTTAACTACTTCACCTTTCCTCCCTTCAAACTTCCCAAAAACAGTCCTAAGGAACTCCACTCAGCTGGCGCCACCTTCTTCAACTGCCATTTTGTTCTCATCACTGCAATAATCTCTTATCAAGTTACCAGTATTGCTCACAAATTTTATTCCACCAGCTGGAGTTCCCCTCATGGCTCAGCAGAAACGAACCTGACCAGCATCCATGCGGACGCAGGTTCGATCCCTGGCTTAGTTCAGTGGGCTGGGGATCCGGCGTTGCCCTGAGCTGTGGCGTATGTAGGTCACAGACATAGCTCAGATCTGGCCTTGCTGTGGCTGTGGTGTAGGCCGGCGACTACAGCTCTGATTCAACCCCTAGCCCAGGAACCTCCATATGCTGTGAGTGTGGCCCTAAAAAGCAAAAAAAAAAAAAAAAAAAAACCCACACATTTTATTCCACCAACCAAACAGCCCCAACTCAAATCCAACTTAGGATCTAGCCTAAGTAGGCACTCTTCTTAAAACGCATACATTTTTCATCTCTGGGATATTTCACATGCCATACTCTGTCACTAGCAGCATAGTTTAGGAAGTGGATTTTATTATTTTAAAAAAAGGAAAGCATATTAGTAACACTGAAAAATTAGAGTGCCAGAGTGATCATACACAGCCATAAGCAGCAAAGTAATGCCCTCGCAAAAAAAATAAATAAATACATATATATTATATATATATCTCATCTCTCCTTCCTTTCAAGCTCTCCTTACAGCTCTCTCTTCTACAGACGTTTTTCCAGACACTCCCCTGCTGGTTTCATTCCCAGACATGCCCTCACCTCCACAGTAGCCTCGCAAATCTCTAAAACACTGAGCACTCCCTCGACCTACACCTATGACTGGCCGAGTGTGTGGTTACACGTGTCTGTCTCTTGCAGGTGCTTTTCTGTACTACTGCTTCTGTAGTGTATTTTACAGATTTTTCTGTACTATTAAATAGAAAAAAATTATATGTGTATAAATTTACAGGCAAATATAACTTTTACCTCTAGCATTTTCCTAATACATAATAATTACAGATTCCTAGAGAAACTGTGGGTCAAGAATGCAGCTCTCAGAGTTCCTGTCGTAGCTCAGTGGTTAATGAATCCAACTAGGAACCATGAGGTTGCGGGTTTGATCCCTGGCCTTGCTCAGTGGGTTAAGGATCCGGCGTTGCCGTGAGCTGTGGTGTAGGTTGCAGACACGGCTCGGATCCCGCGTTGCTGTGGCTGTGGTGTAGGCCGGCGGCTACAGCTCCTGTTAGACCCCTAGCCTGGGAAGCTCCATATGCCGTGAGTGCGGCCCTAGAAAAGACAGACAGACAGACAGACAGACAGACAGACAGACAGATAGATAGATAAATGGAATGCAGCTCTTGAACCTGTTATTAATGTACCCAGATAAACAGGAAATTAAAACAAGTTTATGACCTAATGTGGGCAAATTAATTTTCAACAGTAGGTAGTTGTCCACAAACTCGTTGTATTTCAGTCATAAACATGATGCTGCCTCGATTTAAAATCAATCTCTAGAAAGAAAAGTCACTGAGCGAAAGAACAAAGGAACGAACGTAACATTTCCCCGCTTTGTGGTTTTAAAAGCAGTGCGCCGTCCTTCTTTTTGAATTGCCGCCCCGTCAAGTGTGAGAAGAGCTGGCCGTTTTGTGCCTAGCTCCATTCATTACTCTGACATCCTTTGATTCTGGGCCGGCTCCCCAGCCACCATCCTTCCTTGTCGCTGAGGCCCTGCCAGTGCAGCTCATTCAGTAGCCCTCATGGCGGTGAACTATATCCCAGCAGCTCCAGATGGAAGATGGGGGTAAAGAGCTCCCCCATGAGCGCTCCCGATGCGGGGCCATCAATCAGCACACAGCTGGGACCAAACCGCCCGGGGACTGAGCCAGCGACTTTCTGCCAAGAGCGAGCGCGTTTCTCAGTGCCCGGCTTCCTGCAGGGGGGTGTCACAAGTCCGTGCTCTAACATTCAAGAAGCCCTTAATCCCTGATATTTATGCCTCACTTTCTATAACTGTGACTGGCAATATTCTTCATCTAGGTTTCTTTCTTTTTATCATAGCAGATGCCCAAGTTGGCAACTTCCGGAAAGGTAAAGTCTCTTGTGTTGTGTGCTTGTTTCTTTAATAACTCATGATACAGCAAATCAAATAATAGGTTGTTTTCCAGCATTAGCTGGTACCTTAAATTATTTTTATGGATCGTGCCCAGTTAAAGACAGAAGTAACATCTGCTGGCTGGTAAAATGCAGCGATGGCAAGTGGTTTATTTGGGGGGGGGGGCAAGTAGCAGAAGGGGGGTGGTCTTTCTTTAAGCCAAGATCAAAATTGAGAGTGAACAACTGGAACTCTGCAGCACCAGAGCTTTGGCACCCCCAGAATGCAGGATAAACACCCTTCCAGTGACTGCCAAGGATGCTTTCCTCTCCACTGTAATGTGAGCTGGAGGGTGGTGCCCTAAGACACTATGAGTGAAAAAAATAATCATCAATGAAAAATAATAAACTCCATTTATAATCATATGATCCAAATAAAAATGTCAAACTCAAATTATGACACTTGCATCACTTGGCAACATATTTAGGTTAATCAATAAAAGTCATTTCCTTGGACTATAAAGAATGTTTATTACATCACATATTTTTAAGACTATCCTCCCCTTGACGGTACATAGGTTGCTATTCTCTGCAACTATCTTCTCTGAGATGCTGTGGGTCTCCCATGCCTCAGCGTCCTAATTGGCAGATCATAGGACAGTTCTCAAGAGCTCTCCAAATCATCCTTTGCTAGTTCAACAAACCGATTGCCTTTTCTCCAATTAGATAAGAAAAATCAGTCCAACTACAGACAGTGAATGTCTATTTTTATGAACATTTTCACATTTATATACACACACACACACACGTATACTCCTGCCTCCACCTAATTTCTAAAGTAGAAAGAAGTTCTAGGGAAATCTGAAACAGATAGAAGGATAGTCATTAATTCCACATGATTGTGTGTGTCCTTCTAATCCACCTGAGAGATTCCAGGTAGGAAAAAGAGCATCTAAACCAGGGAGCTTTCCTTGAGTTGAGTGATAAGAACCACAATGGAATCAGCCAATGGTAATGTGGGACTTGCACCTGCCAGCATCTTCACTCTACAGATGAGGAAACTGATACCTAAAGTTAGGAAATCACTTGTCTCATGAATTCACACTAAACCAGCCCAAGAGTTTGGACTGTTGTAAGCTATGTTGTCGTAAAGTTCTGAAAGGAAAAGATTCTGAAAATCATTTAGGAAAAACAATTTTGTCAAGATAATAAAAAGTACAGCTATTTATTCCATTTACAAGTACCTATTCAGCAACTAAGAGGGTTGAGTAAATATGTGACTTATGAAAACATGATTAAATCCCATGCACCAAGGAGAAATAAGCCCAGCCTAGAAATAACTATAATATCAGGCAGACTATAAATGCTATGTTTGCAAGTTAAATCTCTCTACTTTCTAACCCCACATCAAGGCAATGACCCATTTGGTAAGGGAGATAACAGAATATAAGAAATAAAGTTGGGAAATCTCCAAAACTCTACGTGCAAACCATTTAGATGCAGGGAAATTAAACATCCCACAAGATAATGCATTCACATTAATTAATACACAGTTTCCAGGATGCTTAGTGCCATATGTAAAAATCATCTTTATGTTAAGTAAAATTCCAAATACACATTCTCAAAAATGGAAAATATGTCCCTCTTAGTGGATGCTACATTTTTTTTTTAATAAAACAAGACTTCAGATCATGCATAGATGCTAACCTGCCCTGAAAAAAAATCATCCCAAAAGAAAAGTGTATGCTCTTTTATTTAAAAAATCTTTACCAGGAGTTCCCCTTGCAGCGCAGCAGAAACGAATCCAACTAGGAACCATGAGGTTGCAGGTTCGATCCCTGGCCTCATTCAGTGGGTTAAGGATCCAGCGTTGCGGTGAGCTGTGGTGTAGGTCGCAGACACAGCTCAGATCCCTCGTTGCTGTGGCTGTGGCGAAGGCCGGCGGCTACAGCTCCTGTTAGACCCCTAGCCTGGGAACCTCCATATGCCGCGAGTGCGGCTCTAAAAAGAACAAAAGACAAAAAATAAATTAATTAATTAATCTATCTTTGCCAAAGACCTGTAAGTTTAAGGTCCTTCCAAAAAATTATATCCCTTTTAATGCTTTGGAATGAGAGTTTAGAAAAAGATGACCAGGCCTTAGTGTAGGGCATCCTTTTATTGGAAGGAAATCAGCAGAAATGGTTTTCTCTTACCTAAACCCTTTCCCTGAGACAAGACTGCAGCAAACTACGCTTGCCCGGTTACGGCGTTCTTGTTTGGGAGGTGTTTTCAAATTTCCAAAAGCCACAAGGTTACGTTGCTTCTAATAGGCTCTGCCACTTGAACGTGTGTTGCTTCCCAGCACAAAGGCCTGGAAAGGTCGATACAGAGGCCAAAATGTGTGAGAACTCCAGACTCGATTACAGACTAAAAGGACCTGACTAAAGATCTTCTATTTATGAGATCTTTAAGTGCAGCCTCTCACTTTATCCTCACACAGGTCCGATGAGATGTCAGACAAGTATGAAAATGCCCCCTTCACAGATGAAGAAACAGAGATCTCTGTGATTCCAAAAATGACAGGAGCAAAACTAGAACTTCATCCAAGGCCTCTTGGCTGTGAAATTTTTGTTCTTTCCACCACACCATAGCTAAACCCCAGGGCAAATTTTGTTCATGATACTATCTGTTAAACCTGAAAAATATTTGCCTTTAATGTGCCAGATTTTAGATGAAACTGGCACAGAGGACGTATGCATTCTCTTCTCAGCCAGAACATTTTCTTCAAGGTAAGGAACCAAGATATATTTGGATGGAATCCGTAATGAACAAGTTAATATAAAATAAGTTGCTAATTATAAAGTACAGCTGATAAATCCAACAGGTAAAAACAAGTGCGAAAGTTGAACCCCAAAATGAACTCGAAACACAGCCCCTGTGTGAGAATGGACTGATGGTTCCTATTAACAGTGGAAAATGGAAATTGTTGTACTTTTTTACTTAAGAGGGAAAAAATAGGATTCAAAGTGGGCAAAGCTCTAGAGACAGATACGCTGCCTAGAAGCCCTATTGCTGTCTGGTTTTTCACTGCTGGAACTTTACAGACACCAGAAAAAGTAGAGCAGAAATGCAATGTAAATTATTGAAGGGGTGCTGCCATTTCCTGAAGCAGCTGGGATAGTCTGTCCATAAAACATTAACATGACATTTCTGAGTTTTGACAGGTCATTTGGAAGAGAAAGGGTAAAGAACACGCTAGCCTTTTGGTGGGAACGGAGACATTTGTTCTGATAAACACAAACAAGCACAATGGCTGGTCTGCATGCCAGCTTCTACTGAAAAAACAGGGGGAAAACATGAAAATTTAAAGCTCACCACTGAAAGGGATTAAACTTGATTTGTTCACTATAATATGAACAGGCAGGATTAGAAGAATCAAAGGCTTTTCTCTTTTGCTTTTTCAAGAAAGGAAGATGCTCTGCCTCCCAAAATATGCTCAGCATTTAATTTATGCCTCTAGTAAATAACCGAGCTGCATGCCCTTTGTACACACGGAATTAATGTGTTTATCTGTCATGACTAGAGGAGGATAAAGGATAAAAATATTCATTTCCCTAGCTGGCAAAAGGACCAGTCCCTTTTTTAATAATGACTTTTCACAGCACTGGCTTATGAGCAGGGTCAACCTTCCTTGCATTAAGGCTATCATGGAATACTGGCAAAGGATCACTTGCCAGAAATATGTCCTCCACCAAGTTATCGCCCTAGAGACCAGAATCATCCTTTGGGGGTAGTCCAAGAGGGTCCCAAAAGTTCCTGTCTTTCACAATAACAGCATATTTATTGTGATAAATATACCACAATTCTCCAAGTATGAATTCATTGGTCCCTAGGCCCATTTCTATAGAAATAAACTTTGGGCATATATACAAACCCCATTATGTTACACTACCTTTAAAAAAAGCTGATTATTGATAAAATATCTTCCTTTAGAATACTGCCTATAAAACTGTAAAATCAGGGCATTTATAGAAACAAATTTTAAGACGTGGTAAAATAATTTTGCATAAAAATACTGGCATAAAAAAAAAATGGGCCCAGAGCAATGCGATTTTTCAAATTACACAAATGTGACAAGTAAGCCAATGGGGAAAAATTACAAATAAGTGGGTCAGTAATGGTTATGATACTAAATACTAACCTTCTATAGGGAAATTTTTCATTTTCTCTGCTGTAAGTTAAGTCAATTAAAAACATAAACTCATCAATTTAATTAGATTTATAGTTTCTTATTTTAGTGCACCCTTCTGAGAGAAACACCATCACGGGTTCAGGGGAAGTGGGACTGTTCCATTGATAGTAACTTCCAAAAAGTCACTGATATACTGCAAATAGCCTTAGTGCTTTTAAATTACTTATTAGGAATCCAAAATAATTTATGTAGACCTTATGTGGCATTATTTACATTTTCTTTGCATGACGTTTTTAATATACCAGCTTCACAGGGTAGCTTTCAGAAAGTGAAACATTTAAAAGTTCTGTAAGGCAAGAGGTCCCATGAAAGTGGAAAGGAGAAAAACTGGGGGTGAGAGTGGGGGCTCCAACTCTGCCTAGTGGAGACGAAGGGCACTTGAGGCTGAACAAGACAAGTCATAGTAGAAAACACTTTCAAACAGAAGTTTGGGACTTGGGTTAATTTTCCCTTCAGCCTGGTTAACCAAACCACGCACGCATATCTTTCAAAGTCCACCTTCACAGCCAGCCCTCTTTAACTGTCCTTTTGGATTCCTTTCTCAACCCCCTTAGGCTTTCTCATGTTTTAATAACCAACACTACACACAAAATCCAGGGACAGATATCCCACGTATGCATGGAAGATTATGTCTGTGTTCTTTACTGCGTTTTCATAGATGTCACCATGCACTTTACTGACCTTTTTTGGATGTAGCAGCACATTCATTCACCCAGTAAATACTTCCTAAGCACCTACTATGTACCAGACCCTGTTCTAAGCACTTAGGATACTTCAGTGAGCAAAGCAGACAGTAATCCCTGCCCCAGCAGAGCTGATATTGGAGCCAAGAGAGACAGTCATAAACATAACACAAAAGAAATTACAGAGTAGTGAGAAGTGATGTGTGCAGAAAAAGAAAAGGCAGAATAGCGCAATGTGACTGAGACGGCAGAAGGACAGGGAAGAAACACTGCAGGAATCAACTAGACTGATGATGATATACATATATGTGAAATGCATACCTTCTCCAAATGCACATGTGTGTAACTGGGTAACTGTTCTGTAATGCAGACTAAAGCTGGCATGGACGTTCCAAGATGTCATCGATACCCTAGGCTCTTCTCTCTTCCATCCTGCCAGTCTGGTGGCCTCAATCCTGAAGGCCACCTTGTGCTCACAAGACAGCTACCATTCTCCATCCGTCCTGTCTACATTCCAGCTCAAAGCAAAGACAAAGAGACAAAAAAAAAAAGGCACTTGCCACTGAGTAACCCCCTTGGTAAAGATTCCTGTTTATAGCTCATCAACACCTGTATCTCTGTATCTAAAGGGAGGCTGGGAAATGCTTAGCTGGGAAGACAGGCACCTCTTGACAGCAAGTTTCTTTTAGTGGGGAAAAAAAAAAGGGAGGGGAGCAAGTGGATATTGAGTAGGCAACAATTTCTCCCACAACATTTTTAATATAAAGTTGTAATTATTCTTAGTCCCCCTGTCTCCCTGAGAGTCTTAAGCTAACAGTATAAATTTTAGAATTAAGTACTCAGAGTTTTTTTCCTCCAGTCATTATCTTAAACATTCACTCAAGGAACCTAAAAAAATCATTTTCCCACTCATATCGCCAGTTGACTTCTTGTTGAAATTAACTCCACTCTGAGCAGTTTGCTCCCAGTTCTACTTAACTGCATAACTACTACAAATGTTGGCTATTTTCCTTTAGTAAAATACAAAGGAAAAGCTGACACATTACTGTCTACCGAATTGATAACTGACTTCTAACAATAGATACCACTATGTATTGTGGAAATTTTCCACAAATTTCAACATAAAATTTGCTAAAAGGTGGAGCAAAATTTCAAGTTTAGTGACTCCCAGGTATCTGGACTTTTATAATTAAGGATCTCCTCAGATTTTGTCTGATGGGAATCAGACATTTCTTGGACATCCCATACCAGCTGTAACACTTTCTCATTTTCTTAGTGAATGTTACATTTTTATGTTAACATATTGCTTATATTATAACTGTCATTATGTGACTCATTTTACAAATCCTTAGGAAAAATAAAAAAATTAATTTTTACTTAATTGTGTAAAACCAACATATAACTGATAGCTTTCTCTTTTCTATTTTAGAGGAAGGAGAGAGAAAGTGAGCAAGTGAGTGAGAAAAGAGAAATATGGATACATAGATGAAGACACAGAAACTGAGGAGAGGTGGAGATACAGATACAAATGGAGGTGATGGAGACAGAGAGCTGTATCCGGAATACCCTGCCTCCTCCAGCAAAGCAAACTGTTGGTAAAACGAAGAAGTACTATAGGGAGTTCCCATGGTGACACAGCAGAAACAAATCCAACTAGAATCCATGAGGATACAGATTTGACTCCTGGCCTCGAACAGTGGTACTATAGTTCATTATTATTTGACACAGACAAGCACAGTATGACAGCATGGCCACTAAGCTCTTGGCTCCTCAACAGAGACCAAGATCCTTTGTTCTACTTAGAGCCAGTGGCATACTCTCTCCAAACACCACAGAGAGACTGAAAAAAAAAAGTAAAGGGCAAGAGACACAGCACTGGTGAAGGAGAGATGGATATCAACACCCAAGGAACGGGAAAAGAGAATTAGGAAAGGGATGAGAGAAAAAGATATGGAAGAGAACCAGGAAACTTTACTCTGGAGAGCCGAGTAAAGTTTTCTTGTCATATCCCCACTTCTGTTAGGAAGTGGGTTGTTTTGCTTTCAGTAACCAACCAAACTCAACTCCGAGAGAAACGGTGCTTCCCACAGAAGAGCAGAGAAATATTCCTGGGAGGCAGAAGCATTCAGTCGAGGACAAATCCCTCCAGATACCCGCCTACTTCCACCCTCTCCCCCCTCCACCACTCCCCTGCGGTTTTAAACAGCTGAACGTGAAGCAGCCATAAATTGAAAGGAAAAGGGCCTGTGTCAGGGTTCCTAGTAGCCGAGGTAAATTTTCTCTCTCAGAAAAGCAAGAAAATGCCACGACAGAAGCCCCAGGTTACAAATCCGAGCTTTGCTCTGCCATCTGCCAACTTGCAGTCACTCACTTCCTTGAGTGAGGATTTTAGTTACAAAATAGGATGAATTATTTCAATGAGCAGATAACTTAGGTCTTAAAAGCTCTTTAAAAAAAGCTACATAGGTATGACTGGGTCACTTTGCTGTACAGCACAAACTGATAGAACATTGTAAATGAATGATACTTTAAAAAAATTTTTTTTAGTATATCATGTGGGCGTTCTCTTGGGGCTCAGTAAGTGAAGGAGCCAGGCTTGTCACCTTAGTGGCTCAGGCCACTGCTGGGGTGCCAGTTCGATCCCTGGCCTGGGAACTTCCACGTCCTGCAGGCTCGGCCAAAAAAAGGGGCCGGGAGAGGCGGGGTACAACATGTGCCCCGTTTCTCCATCAGTCTGGAAGGACCTCAAGAGGAGAGATGGGGGGAGGGGTGTCACTTCTGTGTCCCCGGTTGGGGATGGGATCCCCTACCTGCCGCCTCCGCTACTCTCCGTCCCCGGGCACTGAGTCACGTCTCCATCTCTGCGAACAGGAACCCGGGCCCTCAAGCCGCTGGCCGCCTCCGCACCAGGCCGGTGGCCGCGGGACTAGGAGCTGCCCATCGGGCCGTCCGCCATCCACTCTGACCTTGGTTGGTCGTTAGACCGCTCTGGTCCCAGGGTTTTCACCTGCCAAAAGCGAAGGTGGCTTCTTCCTCCGCGGGTCTTGAGGCCTAAGGAGCAGCGTGGGCGCTCGTGGGGGGCGTCGCCGTGTGGTAGCCCTTGTTTAGGGCTGCGAAGCGGGGAGAGGGTCGCTGCCAGGCAGGAGGGCAGGGGAGCTTCGGGGAGCCGCTCCCGGCCACGCCGGAACGGCCTTCAGGCTGGAGGGTGGGGCCTGGGGCAGGCACGGAGTCCGGGAGGCCGAGGCCACATGTATGAGGTTAGAACAATTTGACAAATGAGCAATCAAGAAATGCTGAGTCAGACTGCTTTCCAGATGTATTAAATTTAATGTCTTAGCAGTCCTAGTAAGGGTCTTTGGGGTTAGATAAGCGACGAAAAGAGAAAAACTGAACGCTGTCGTAATTGCACTCTTAGAAAAAACTGACAGCAGTTTTTGAAAAGTATTCTGTTTCTCTTAGGTTTCATTTGTAGGAGGAAAGACAAAACAGAAAGGCTTTATCTGTGGGAGGAAGATCGAAAACAGAAAATCACAGCCACCTGACGTCAAACCAACTTTGTGGAGTTTATATTTGTTTGTTCTTGTTTGAGAGAGACCTTTGAGAAATAGAGGATTCCATTTGCTGCAGAGTCGGCAAGCACAATCGCTCAGGTAAATAGGAAGAAAATAACCCGCAGACAAGAAAAAGAGCCAAAACTGGTTATGGTCTCTGTGACTCATTAACGCAGTACCACCTGTGCAGAGTGTTGCAGCATCTCTCATGAGGTAACAGAAAGCATTCGCCTCCAGCCGTTTGACTGCAATGACACACCCTCAAAATGTTAGTAATTAGTATAATCACTTTTGCCAAAGAATAAAACATATGCAAGACTGTATCCAGCGTACTTATAATTACTCACATCAAAGCGAGTGTGGGGTGAGTCCAGCTGAGCTGTGTGAGACAGCTTCCTGCCGTGAAGAGACAGTATTTTGGATCCTTCTTTTTCCGGGATAGCTGCCCCAGTTGGTATCGAAATGGTTCCTCATTGTTATGGCTTGCGCCCGCCTCTAGGACAGGCCCGTCGCAGCCCCCCACTGGGAGCCCTTCTTCCTGCAAGGAGCCATCTGGAGAGGAAGGGCTGGCCCCAGCTCCCTCTGGAAGTTGTTAGCTCTGTCCCACACTTGGCACCGGGGTCTCCCGGGAGTGGACCTCTTAACAGGCTCTCTTCCCATGTCAGGAAGCTGATTGTACCCTTTTCACTGCACTGTCAGCTTCTACCGGTTCTCCAGATTACAGGACAAATCTCTAAGGCAGACATGGGGTGCCCCTGGGATGCAGGCTGCTACCCTGAGATTCCTTTTTAACAAGCATGAGGACCTCGTGGTTTAATTTAAGGGGAAAGAAGCCAACCCTGTCTCCTTTGTTGTAGCTTTTGAAAATAATTTAAAATATAAAAATGCATAGAAAGAATGAATAATAAGCCAGATACATCTCCCATACAGTAATCTATGACCACAAGCTTGGAAGTCAGAAAGGCTCGTGTGTTTCATCATTGACCATTTCTGGGATCTCAGGCAGGTTACCTAACTTTGCTGTTCCTCAGCTTTTGTGTCTGTAAGAGGTTTGTGTGCGATAAGATTCACAGGAGCTGCTTAGCACGTACAACTGTTAGTCATTAATATAACGATAGAAAACCTCAGCGCACTATTGCTGTTCCTCTACCACATTCTTTCATAAAAGGAATTTAGTTCATGTCCCTACTAGGTAACAAGCTTCTGTATTAAGTCCTAGGAAGCAAAAGCAGACCCAAAGAAAAATAATAATATAATAAAATAAAGAAAAGGAAACTTCCTTCCTCTCAGAGATAGACTTTCTTTCTCAAGGAGCGATATGAGGCTGGACAGTCCTAAGGCAGGTTTTAACAGCAATCTTTTCCTGAACTTAGGACTGTAAAGTGTCATAAACGACAGATCCTTTATATGCTTAGACTCCTTCTCTTTACTGTCCTCTTTAAAGGAGGAAAAAAAAAAAAAACGCTTCCTCCATAACAAGACAGTTCTATATGAAAGTCCTTAGAGAAAGTTCAAGCCTCAACAAAATGATAGCAGCTTAATGCTTTACTGGATACAAGGTTTTTTCGAATGTATGTTATCAACCCCCCTTGCAAAGAGCCTTTTTCAAGTTTGCTTACTTCGAGATCCACCTTCCCTGACTGCTTAATACCGTAAGGTCTCCTCTCCTTTCCCTGCTAACCAGCAGGTGACAGGGGATGTGATCTCAAGTAGCACTTGTAGAAAAGAAAAACTGCAATTTTCATGTGTCAGGGAACTCAGACAGAATCATCGCCATCCCCTTTTTCACCTGCAATGCTCTTCTTTTAAAAGACAAAAGTCTACTTTAAATTCTAAGCCCACGCGCTTTTATTCTCTATAGCCCTAGCAAGAGATCTTTCAGCCTACCTGGGCTCGAACACAGAATATTGAACACAGAACAGAGAATGTGGATTATCAGAGAATACTGGGGTAGACTTCTCCATGCTGCACAGCAAGTCCCAGTTGGCCGGTCATTCCATATGCCTCGGTGTGTGTGTGTCGATCCCAAACCCCCGGTCCATCCCTCCCCAGCCCCTCCTGTCCCCTTTGGTGACCATAAGTTTGTTTTCAAAATCTGTGAGTCTGTAGAAACCTCTTAGTCTGATTCCAAGATTGTGAGTGTTGGTGTCCCTTTCTTGTCACATACGCTGCCGTCCCTGCTGTGAGTTCTCTGCTTCCCCCAAGATGAGCTGGTCTATGTTCCGCACAACACCCTCCAGTCTCCTCTGCCCTGAGTCTCTCCCCTTGTCCTCCCGCCTTTCCCTTCCCTTCTTTATTTTAAGGTGGCGCTTAGGCATGCCATTCCCCAGGAAGCTGGCTATGACCACTAAGCCTTCATCTCAGGTTTGTTCAGCACTCTCCAGACTTCTTCCGTCTCTCTCTAGCATTGTGCCCATTTTGTTATAATGTATACTGTTAGGGGACCACTGGTTGAAACTGCCCACCTCGGCCATGCACGATAATGGCCACTAGCATGAGCTGTCTCACGGCCGAAGACCTTGATAAGGAGCATGGTCCGGCCCTAAAGACACTGGGCGGATTTAGGAGGAGTCAGTAGGAGGGAGGAGCCCACCAGCCTCCCAGGGTCCTTGGCGCTGGAATCCATCTCGGCTGAAAGATGCCCTCACCACCAGGAAGGACCCTGAGTCAGACCACGTACGGGCCAAGCAAGACAACTGGCCAAAGACAGCCCGGAAGCTGACCCCATTCCCATAAACCTGGAGATGGTGAGCCTGTGGCAGCGCAGTTCTCCTGGGTTCTCTTCCCCTGCTGCTCTCCACCCGGGCAGCCCTGCCCAAGAAAGTCTTTTGCTTTGTCTGTATATGTGTCTCCTGAGACAATTCATTTCTGAGTGTTAGACAAGAGCCCATTCTCAGGCCCTAGGCAGGTCCACCTTTCTGCAACATAACTACATCTGAGCCTGACACCCTGATTCTAAACTGGTAACCTCTTGAAAGCGTAAGTAGTGTCTTATTCCACTTGACAATTCCAGTACCTGCTACAGAACAGTCTCTCAAAAACGCTTCTTGAGGGAGTTCCCTTCGTGGCTCAGTGGTTAAGGATCCCGACTAGGATCCCTGAGGATGCGGATTCAATCCCTGGCCTCGCTAGGTGGGTTAGGGATCTGGCATTGTGGTGAGCTGTGGTGTAAGTCACAGATGTAGCTTGGATCCCGAGTTGTTGTGGCTGTGGTGTAGACCAGCAGATGCAGCTCCCATTTGACCCCTAGCCTGGGAATTTCCATATGCCATGGGTGGGGCCCTAAAAAGAAAAGAGAAAAAGAACAAACCATTTTTTTCTCTTCCTATAACATTCATTCATTCATTCATTCTAATTTAATCACATAGAACTGAAACAGGGTTAATTCCTCTTTGACCCCAGAGTCATCTGTACATTTGAGGAGATATATCACCTCGTGTCATATCATTCATTCATTGATCAGCAAATATTTAATTGATAGCCTTCTAGCTGACAAGTATTAGTGATTGAAGATACTATAGAAAAAGAACAGATAAATGAGGTACAAAGTCTATCATTAGGAAGAATATAATTTATAGTCTTCCTGGATCTTTTCTTCTGCATTGTAAATTTCAACCACCCCCTTCCCCAGTCTCACTTTTAAAAATATTGTTTCAATTTGATAACACATTCACTTGACAAAAATAAAGTTAAATTTAAAAGGGTGCGTTGAGAAAACTTATTCTATCCCACCACTGTCTACTCTATTCCTAGTCAGCCTGCTATAGGTAACCAGATTTTTAAATTCCTTTATTATTATTTTGGAAGATTATATGTAAATAAAAATGAATATGATTATATAACCCTTCTTTTCTCCATTTCATGCTGCATAGACCATCGTGCACCTTCATCTTTTACTTAACAGTGTATTCTGAAAGGCTCTCCCAAATAGAACACAGAGAGCCTCCTCATTCTTTTTTGTAACTACAGAGTATTCCACTATGAGAATATACCAGTCATTTAATTAGTGCCCCAATTATGGACTGCTCCCTCTGCGCCAGTCTTAGACATTTCAAGTGTCAATAATTACAGCCTCTCCCGAGCTAGATCCTATACACCCCAAGTTCATTAAACTTAGTTTTGCATTAGCTTTAAAGCAACCATGTTACCCTTCTGATATTATTAACATGTAAGCTTTTGACTAAGTAAAATGCTTATGTTTTCCACATGCAATAGTGTGAAGTCATTGATTCCCGTTCCGTACTTTAAGTGATTTATTTCAGCACAGAGGAAAATTTTGCATTCAACACCACTAAACTTCATGTTTTTTTTTTTCAATTCATCATTCCTACATTCCAGCACAACTTCTTGAATCTTAACTCTATTATCCATCACATTAGTTACTCCTCACTGATTGATTGGTAGCATGCACAGAGTTGATAAGTGTGTTTTCTATTTTAATCCAAAACAATTGTTCATCTCACTCTCTCTTAGTAAATCGCTTTTTCACAGGCTGAGATCTCCTTCCTCGTTTCCAGGATCCTTCCCTTCTTCCTGGATCCTTGGCTTAATCCTTTCCAGTTTTCCTGGTTCCCTCTCCCTCAGTCCTACTCTCCACAACATTTTCACTGTTCTCTCTCCACACACATTACCTGTATTCTACCCTCAGAGTCCTTCCTTCCCACTATATCCAGCTTAAGGAAAATCCGCTAGACCTTGCTCTTGTCCCAATTTATTTTCTTCCTCTTCCAGGTAAATTCAAATTCACAATCTGCCCCAAGACCTCTACCTCCTCCCCTATTAATCTGGCCCCTACGCGACTGAAACATGCCCCCCAACGGTACCCGTCACCCCCACGTCACCAGACTCCCTGCGTTCTGCACAGATGTTGAAATGTCAGCGGTCTGGCAACACGGAGCTCAGAGCCTCCCTGACAGCATCTGGTGTTGCTGAGTCAAGAGCTCCCTGCTCTTGACAGAGCCTCATTCTTAAACTCACCACATTTCCTGCTGTCTTATTCCCAACTTAAGCCACTCAATGAGTTTGCAACCCCTGCTCTGAGATAACAAGACGGAGTTCTAAATAAATACCCAAACCACTCTATGTGACCTGTTCAGAGCAGTTCGGACATCTTTGCATAAAGGCATTCATTCCAGTAATCTGACCATTGTCTAAAAAATGTTAGCAACTCATCTTTGGTTCATTATCTTATGTAATCTTAGTGACAAGTCAATTTTTTTTCTCTAAAGTTCTATTTAAATTCAACCTTTAACCAAGAGTTATTTGAAAAAGTAAATAGTTTCATTTGGCTAGTTGTGTTTTAGCCAAAAACAAAGAGTAACTACTTTACATTGTAGAAAATTTGCTTGTGACATTGTTTGAGATGGCAATTCTGAAAGAGGGGATTCAGAATTTTCAAAAATAGTCTTTGAATAACTGGAAGAATCATTATTGAAATAAGTATAGTTTTTTTAAGGAAACTACTTTAAGATCAACAACCCTTTTACCGTATAGACTTTGATTTGTATAAAAATATAGTCTTTTATTTACCTCCCTGGAATAATGAAACTCTATCCCCAGCTTTCCTAATTCCTCCTCTAATTGGGACTAATAAGAAAGAGGCCTCTGGTCTAAGAATTTGCTAGTCCCAATAAGCCTTTGCATGGGTTTTGTATCACTAAGAGAACACTCCCTGACAAGTATATGGCCCAGTAACAGGGTGGTTCTTATTGCCAGAAGGCCTGAGAAAGATCTAGAAAGATCATTAAAGGGAAACAGGATATGAAAAAAAGGCATTAACATCATTCTACATATTAAAGTGAAATCAGATATTCACCGTGGGATATAATGAACTTTGAAAAATATGGAGCAGCTAAGAAAATGTTTAACCATTCTCCTACAGATTTAATATAAAGTCTGCGAAATGATGGCACTGGCCTTCAGGCATGTCATGAAGGACTTCATGCCACTGTTTTCTTTTATTCTGAAACAGAACCAATAGGGTGTGTGTGTGTGTATGTAGAGAGAGGGAGAGGCAGAGGGGGCAGGAAGGTAAAGAAGTAGGAAAGTGGGGAGGGAGAGAGAAACTGGCTGATTTCACTATAATGGCAACAAACTGGAGACCCGGAAAAGCCAATGGTGTACTTTTTTTTTTTTTTTTTGCGTTTTAGGGCCACACTCACAGCATGTGGAGGTTCCCAGGCTAGAGGTCTAATTGGAGCTACAGCTGCCAGCCTACACCTCAGCACAGCAATACCAGATCTGAGCCGTGTCTGCAACCTACACCACAGCTCACTGCAATGCCGGATCCTTAACCCACTGAGCGAGGCCAGGGATCGAACCCGCAACCACATGGTTCCTAGTCAGATTCATTTCCCCTGCACCACGACAGGAATTCCTCTTTCCCCTTTTTTCTTTTTCCCCTTTTCCCCCAGTGGTGTACTTGCAATCCAAGTTTAAAGGTCTGAGAACCAGTAATCCTGATGATATAACTTCCAGTTTCAAATCCAGCAGGCTTGAGACCCAAGAAGAGTCAGTTTATCGGTTTGAATCCAAAGGCTTGAAAAATCAGTGTCCCAGCTCCACCAGTCAGGCAGGAAGAATTCCCTCAGAAGACTCAGTATTTTTGTCCTCTTCGGGTACTTAGTTGATGGGACGGGGCCTATGCATGTCACGGAGGGCAATGTGCTTTGCATGGTCTGCTTATTTAAATGTCCATCACATCCAAAAACACCCTCCCAGACACACTCAGAATAATGCTTCACTAAGTGTATGGGCGTGCCTTAGCCCTGTCAAGTTGGTATAAAATTAACCATCCCATTACTTAAAATGTATTTATTTTTATTTTTAAAATATGGCTTTCTAGCTTCTCTGGACATAATTCAAATTGTATGGCAACATGAAGGCTTTTATTCCCATGTAGTAGCAAAAAGATGGAGACAACTAGAGGCTGTCACGGTGTTTCTCCCTGTGATGCTGTGTCCCCCTACTCACTTGGCTTTCCTGGGTGGAATCAGCACACATTTAAACTTGGGACCCCCTGGAGTTTTGTTGTGGCTCAGCAGTAATGAACCTGACTAGTATCCATGAGGACTCAAGTTTGATCCTGGCCTTGCTCAGTGGGTTATGGATCCAGTATTGCCATGAGCTGTGGTAGGTCGCAGACACAGCTTGGATCCCAAGTTGCTGTGGCTATGGTGTAGACCAGCAGCTGTAGCTCTGATGAGAACTTCCATATGCTGCGGGTGCAGCCCTAAAAAGCAAGATAAATAAAAATAAAATGAAACGAAATGAAGCAAAAGAAAAGAAAAGAAAAAACTTGGGACCCCCTGGATTAAGCTGTATTGTCTATGAGAGCTGATATTGGTGTTTGGGAGTGACTGTGTATGTGTATTTCTGTAGTTATTATTTAGACAATGAGGGGAAACTAAGAGGCACATACACAACTTATATTAATGGAGAGACCCCAAAGGAGAACCGAAATCAGGGCGCACACGGCCACCACAATGAATTCTAAAGGATTTGAAGGACTGAAGTCCTGCTCCTGTCCCTGGACTACCCTGAGGTGCAGAGAACAACAAAAGGCACCACAGACGAGAACTCCTGGGCATTCCTCTAGACTAAGTTACGCAGACCTGAGAACGGGGCACGCTGGGGAAAAGAGACCAGCTCTTGAGGCAGGATTGTAAATCCAGAGCTCTTGCATTGATTGAAACCAGAAGGGATTCTGAATGTGAGTGAAGACCCTAGGAGACTGGTTACTGTGCGCTTTTTAAAAACATTGATTTCTCAATCCTTAATTTTGGAGAAATATTGGCAGTTTCGTAATGCTAAAGGGTATAAGTGATGATTAAGCACTGAGCCAGAGAGCAGCTTTGGGCTAAAGGGAAAGGAATTGAAACTCCATCACAGAGTGGTGATTCCCAAGTACCAAATCACTTAATGAGTGGTTTCTCTCTACCTGGTGCCTGGATTCCTCTAATACCTCTTCCGGCTCCTCACCGATAACCTCCAGGGGAGCTTCCATAAGCTTCATTCTGAACTCTTAAAGTTTCTACATTCCTTTAGGGGGAAAAGCCTATCCTAGTCTTCTGTTCCCTATGGCCCTTAAAACAGGTTCTCATATAATAATGGCTCAATAAATATACTATATTAAATGAATGACTAACTTCCTTAAATATGTTCCTCATAGTCAAATACAACACTCAAGTTAGCAAAAAAAAGCACTGCTGACTCAAGAAAATGAAATTCTGAGAGATAATCACACACACACACACACACACACACACACACCAATTAAAACACACCATCTCGTTATGTAATCAGCTTAGTGGATGCAGGCAGAGGGCGTCAATTCTCATATTTGTAAATGCACTTTCAGTCTCACACGTGTAATACTTTTGCAGTATAGATTAACTGAATCTTCCCAATATTAACAGATCCCTAAACTGACACGATGTCCCCCCACAGATAACATGTTCACCTAATTTATACTTGGGGACAACGGTACACATGGAATCTCCATGACGTGCTGAAAAGAGTAGAAAAATCAGAAAATCAGGCACAGAGGACTGGAGTCAAGAAAAACAGGGGATCAAGGATAAAGAAAATAAGTTAGATTGCAAAGCACCCTAAAGATGGTCCTTTGGGTTGGAATTGGGAGGATGTAAGCAGTTTTCTTAAAGGGGGACAGAAGTGATGAATTGGTTTTCTAGGAGGAAACAATCTAGTGGCTTCTGAAGACCCTCCCCTTCTGAGGCAGAGGGTACAATCGGAGGACGCCGCGGTAGTCCGATGATCCAGGGAGAAGGTGGGCTTGCATTAGGTCACTGGTGGTGAGAACGGAAAGACATATTAGATATAGGTTCATGCCCAATACGGGGAATGAGAGAAAAGGAAAAAAGTAGGGTATCAAAGTTTCTACACCATGGGATTAAAATAATGAGAATCCCATTGATATAAAAAAAAGACCGATAAAATTAGAAACAATAAAATTGGCCCAGGACCCGCCCAGTCTGAGATGACAATGGGACATATCTTCTCTGCACCCCAGTTTCTGCATCTATAAAGTGGAGAAAATACCATCTATTTCTGAGATTTAAATGAGATAATATAAAGCACTCAGAACAGCATCTGGCACTTGGCAAGTACAATCTAAGTCTTTGTTTAATATATCAATATGTATTAACAGTTTCAGATGTAAAAAGAGATTTTAAACATGAGATTTACTATTCAGATATAGATTTAAGTATCGCTAAATCTTTCTGCCTCAGTCATTTTGCATTTGCTGATTTTTTTTTCTCCTGTCTTTCAAATGGCTAGCTTACTTCTAATCACTGATGTCTTATTTGTTACCCCCACAGGAATATGTTTCCACGTCTAAATTCACTCACCTTCCACACCCCACATCCATCTGCTTTTTCCACCACCATAATTTTACTAAAAAACACTCGTTGTGGTGTTCACTTTGAGTTTGATTCCTCGTTCATTGACTAGGCCCACAGACTAGGATGTTAATTCCACAAAGACAAAAACGGTACCTGTTTTGTCCACCACTGAATCCCTAACACTAGCCGTGATTCCTGGTACCCAATGAGAAGCTACCTCTGTCAAGATCCACAGTGTAGGCAGGATTAAAGTACTCTAAAGAAACAGAGAGCCACAATTAGACAGCAACTCCCAATGCTACCGCTTATATGTGGAAACTAAAAAGACACAATGAACTTCTTTGCAGAACAGACAATGACTCACAGACTTTGGAAAACCTTCGGTTTTTCAAATAAGACAATCGGGGGGGGGAGATGCACTGTGGGTTTGGGACACAAAATCTATCAAATTGACTTGTGATGATTTATGTACAGCTATAATCGAAGTAAAATTCATTAAGTTAAAAAAAAAAAGAAATAGCCACATAAATGGGCCACGGGAAACAGCTGTCAAGTCCAGATACCCAGGAGCCAGAGGAGGAAGTCACATGACCTGAGCCCAGTGAGCTGATGTCAAGAAGGTGACGGTCATCAAGAGCTGGAGCCAGAATCGAGCTTCAGCCATGAGGAGGGGAGGTAAATAATGACCCCAGGTCACTTTCTGTCCATCCTTCCTTTGTGTATACACAACTAGAGGCCAGACTAAGGAGCCTGCGTGATGCAGTCTACGGCAGTTGGCCTCCCCTGGCACAAAGCAGGGCAGAGAAGACTCCAAGGGCAGCCAGAGTAACCAGCACGTGTTAGTGGGCGCTCATAGTTGTTCGGTCTACACAGAGGTAACAGTTAAAGCTGGAAGAGTAGTTCAGAATTCTAGCAGAAATGAACAGAAAATCCAGGAGCAAATCTTAAGAAATGCCCCTAGACAGAGACCAAGAAAAGAAAGGGAGTTTAAAAGAAGGAACAAGATATTGACTGCATTCTGTCACCCATTTTTCATTGTTATTTTTCGTGTACCGATTCTATCATTTCATCTGGAACATTTTCAATAACCAACTTTCCCATTCCAGGTTTCAAAGACAAATTTCTCATCCATTTTGAAGCTTGTGGTGTTCATGTGACATTATTAGAATACAGAAGGCAGAGTTCCCATCGTGGCTCAGTGGTTAACGAATCCGACTAGGAACCATGAGGTTGCGGGTTCGATCCCTGGCCTTGCTCAGTGGGTTAAGAATCCCTTGTTGCTCTGACCTGTGGTGTAGGTTGCAGATGCAGCTCGGATCCCGCGTTGCTGTGGCTGTGGCTCAGGCCGGCAGCTACAGCTCCAATTAGACCCCTAGCCTGGGAACCTCCACGTGCTGCTTGAGTGCAGGCCTAGAAAAGGCAAAAAAAAAAAAAAGAATACAGAAGTCTACCTTTGAGTACCATGCTTGAGGCTAATGACTAGTAGCCCAAATCTAGAATTCAATGTCTCGAAGTCTTAACTCCAAAGCCTTATCTCATAACCATACCAGGCTTCCTCTGTGGTTTATATTTTTAATTCCCAAACCCTAAGCCAGTCCTTAGCACACAGCAGATGCTCAATAAGTGTTAGACTGATGACTGAATGAAAGCCCAAAGCAGTTCCTCCTCCACCACTCCTCACACTCCCCAGTATCTCAGCCTTCACTGCAGGAGTTTACTAGCCAGACTAAAATTAAATTAGATTGCTTTCCTTAACTCCACACTCACTCACTCACTTGTGAAGGGAGACAGCTCAGAAATAAACTACGTGGCAGGGGGATTATTAGTCCAGAACTAAGTTCTCCATGCAAAACCCACTAAGTGGCATTTGAGAGTTGGCTCCATTTGAGAAGATATACTTAGATCCAGATAACTCAAGATCCTCATGAAATATTCATGGCTTTATGTTTATGAAATCCTCATTGCAATTCATAAATGCTAACAATAATATTTTACCGAGAACAAAATAAAAGGCTTATAGAATTAAGTGATTTGATTTGGTAAAGATCTGTCAGTAAATCTCTGGCTAAGACTGAAATAGACTATAAATCTGACTGCGTGGTCTTCAAGACGGAAGATCTGCTTTTCTCCCACTAGTTCGTCTTGCTGCTAACTACCTTGTTTTCTTCCTCCTAGCTCCTTTTTCTCCTTTTCCCTCTTAGCTCCTTCCCACCCTTTGCCAAACACAGGAAGCATGTTGTAGAGAAAATGGGACAAGCACTACTGGATTCATAAAGAAAAAGTTTCCTCAGAAAGCGTCCACCCTTTCCCCTTCTGGAACCCTTGTCTTTTCCTAAAACGACCTTGCAGTTATAAAAGCATCACTGAAAACTTGCTCTGGAATCTTTGAAATGGGCTCAATGGCAAATTTTCTCTTAGCACGACAATCTGTCAGAACCTAACTGGGATCCTAACATGCTATATTTTCTCATCCATCGCACTCCAGAAAGCGTAAGACCAACAAAATGTAAAGTCAGCCTTCCACTGGCATTTTCTAGCATTAATTAAGTAGTGCTTTCCTTGGCTAAGACTTTCTCACTACCTAAGAGACTGCCAGAATTTAACTAAGCAATGTCAAAAATGAAAAAGAATATGCACTTTTATCATTTATTCAGGAATAGAGCATAAGTCTTCCTAAGTCTTTTTCACAGTATTAGAAACCTGATTATCATAATAGAATGAACCTGAAGGACATAATTCTTCCTCAGTCAACAAATTAACTTAAAATCGTAATATTGATTAGATAATAGAGATCAACCAGTTTTCAGACCCACCAAAAAATATCAATGTGATTTAGATAGCCTTAAAACGTTAACACAAAATCAATATTTGACATATTAATATATTTAAATTTTATGCTGAAAATGCATTAAAGATTTAATGGAAGAAAACAAAATTATTCTAGGGTTCCAAATTAAGTATAGTTAATGCCACAAACAACATATCATTTTCACTGTTTTGCGAACTATAAGTTCTAAAAGCACAGTAGGGAAAAAAACTGCACAGTTTTTCACTGGTATAATAATAATTTAACTCTCCTGGGATTGAAAAAATGAACGATGATTAGTTGTCAGTTTTGCAAGTTAGTATTGAAAATGCTTTACCTTTTATATTAATAAAAATCCAAAGGTCTATAACTTTTTAACTTAATTTTATGGAAGTCTATTCCTACTTCTTTGTTAAAAGAGTGACTAAGCACAGAAAGCAAGCAAAGATATATAAAAGCATTTCAGTGCTTTTAAAATGTAACGTGGGAAGATAGTGTTCATCATAAAAATACATATAAAAATAAGCGCTGAAATGTTAGAACCTATAAATCAAAAAAGAAACCTTAATGAGAGCTATACGCCTTTAACCTTGCTTTGCTGAGGAGCACGCACGGTTAGTTTGATAGAGTCTGGGGAGAAGTGAGCTATGTAATTTTACATTTCTCTAAAACTGGGGGCACTGCTGGTAATTTGCAGTCAATGTCTTTATTGCAGGTCTGACCATAGGTCCTTACAATCAAGTGAGCTTACTTCCAATATTTTTTTCCACAGGAACTGAATAGTATATGAGAATTTTAGATGATTTTTAAGGTCCTTTTTCTCTTCTAATCATCAGCTCTTTGACAGCAATCTGGGCCCCCACCTGCTGGTCAACTTGAGCATTCATGGAATTAATTTAACCTGTTGCTTTCGTTTTTGTTATTAAGATTGACACCCATTCCCATTTACACAGCATTGTACACCTTGCATGCTTTAAACTGTTTTGAAGGTGCAGCCACAAAATCAAATCTTGAATTTTATCTTTGCTATTCTCCAAATTAGGTGCCATAAGTTTCTCTAAAACACAGGGAAGAGGCAATTAACTTGAGACAACCTTATTTATGCCAAGTCTTTTCCTGAAGATTTGCAGATAATTCTGCAAGGATTTAAAGAGTCTATGAAGCAGATTTATTTGAAGGAAAAAAATCTCTCTCAAATGACTCAATACCTCTTATTTTAATTATTTTTTTCTTTTGAGTTTTTATTCCAAATGAAGAAGATAACTCCTGAGAGACAATATGATCTTCAAGGTCCCTACCAGCTCTGAAATTCTGCAGTTCTAGGAAAATAGACTGATGCAGGCAATGCCCAGGAAAGATTTTAATCGCAAAATCACTCTGTCTGACTCAGGTCCTAAAGCTTAGACTTTGAACTAAGGATATTTTAGAGCCAAATAAGAACGTTTCTACATTATTCATAAGCCAATTAACCAAAATAAAGGAAAAACTTTTTCTCCTAAGACTCTGAGATACAGTTTCTAAAAATAACCTTGCCTTTCTTTGTTTTATTTTCCTTTCTTTTCCCCTTTTATTCTTTCTTATAATTGTATTCTTTGGAGCCGTTCAAATGTCTTCTCTCTGAAATATTAAAACTTCAGCTCCTTATCACTTCCTTGACACTATTTTAACACGCTCTTAAATGGATTTCATAATTCATCTGCAATAAGCCATATTGTTTCATTTTGAACAATTAGACCTGACACCCATATTCAAGGAAAAATGAATAGAAATATTACTTGGAATTACATGAATTCATTTTTTTTGCCCTTTTTCTCGAATCCAAATAAAACTTACATTTCCAAAGAAAAGCCACCTATCTACACACAGAATATTAGGAAGCTGGATCAATCTTGAAGAAACACGTAAGAAAATTTCACCATGAAAGTTTCACTAAAACTAAACGGTCGTGGAATAAGAGATGTATCCGTTCAAATTATGTTTTTGGTAGGTGCCAAGCCCTAGTTCCTCTAAGACAAAGACGTTTAGTTTAACTAAATATTCATATTATATAATTCATACAAATTCAGTGATCGAGTTAGCACTTATTCTTTCATATTTATCTTAATCAGAAAAATATTCCTACACTGTGGACTCTCTTCCTGCTGAAATAACTTCCAACAACCATCATAACAGCATTTAAACAAGAACTAGTCTCCCTGATTTTTAGAAACACCCCCTCTGCACCTCTGAATCTCACATTCAGCCTCTTATACTCACAGTCGCATATGGGGGAAGGGGGAGCTGCCAGGGCCGTAGACATGGTCCCCACACATCTCTTCTGGCTCAGCTTACCACTACCTCAGTTTTGATCCCATCTCTCCCGTGAAAATGGGCTTCCTCGGGCCCACCTCGTTGCTAAAAGCTAATGGAAAACCCTCCATGACCTTTGACCGCTCGTTGACATTCCATACAATTGTCTTCTCCTTAATTCTTAGCATCTGTGATAACACTCCCGCTTTTTCACCCCCTTCTCTAGCAGATTCTCCTCCACTCAACTTTAAATGCCCCATCTCCCCAGGGACAAATGCTGAACCGTCTTTGTTTTTTGTTTTTTCATTATCCACTCTCTCCCTCGGTGGTCTCCTTCCCTTACCTGATTTTATGCCATCTCCTCCTAAATTTACAGCTGGTTTCAAACGATACTTCTGAGCTCTGGGTACAAATATTCAACTCCTTAGTGAACATTTCAAGTTGGCTGTTTCATGACAGCTGATCAGCTAATTAGCGCCTCTGATCATGGACCCCCTTACCTGCTTCTTTTCTGTTATTTCACATCTAGTTGTTCCTAAGGACATGTGAGGTCATCCTTGATACCTAACTATTCCTTATCCGCATAACCAAACACTCTACCTCCAAACACCTCACATGTGTTCGTTGTTTTCTCTATCTCCCGCCATACATCCCTCTGACCCACTGTCACTGCCCCACCAATCACTCCGAAATTTTCTCCCCACAGCCAGGCTCCATACATTAGAGAAAATAATGTATTTTAAAAGTCCAAATTTGGAGTTCCCATCATGGTATGGCATTACTGAACCTCAGTAGTACCCATGAGGATGCAGGTTCGAGCCCTGGCCCCACTCAGTGGGTTAAGGATCCTGCATTGCCGTGAGCTGTGGTGTAGGTCGCAGATGTGGCTCGGATCTGACATTGCTATGGCTGTGGCGTAGGCCCGCAGCTGCAGCTCCAATTCGACCTGGGAACCTCCATATGCCTCAGGTGCAGCCCTAAAAAAGGGAAAAAAAGTCCAAATTCGATCATGCTGCAATTTAAAGGCTATCAATGTCCATTAAGATTAAGATCAGTAACCTGAACTACACAGCCCCCCACGACTGGGGCAGGACTTGCCTGGCCAGCCCAAACTTGTGCCATTTCCCCTCATTCCACACTCCAAGTGACCTGGATTTCTTTCAGTTCTTCATTTGTTCCATGCTTTTTGTCTTTGCAGAGTGTGTCTGTGCTGTGCTTACCTTCCTCCTGGAGCTAAGGAACAACCTCTCATCTTTAGACCATAGTTCAACATCAGTTTCTCCATTCCTCCTGTGAACTGGAGACTGGCACTTGCCATCAGCCTCTACATGGATTAAACCATGAGCCACTGCAGCTACCGATCCGCAGCACCCCCTAAGCAGACCTCAGGGGGGAGACCAGGAGTGAGGCACTCTGTGCTCTGTGAAAACTGGAAGAACAGGTCTTCAAATAGTTAGACGTTTTTAGGAGAAGATTTTAAGTGCCCAATTCTTGCATCTCCTCACATCTAGAAAAACACCAAAATCCTTCGTGGTGTTGTCTGCTCCTTGTGACTGGTAGTGACCTTCAGGAGATCGGCAACAACTTTTGTAAAATGTGTGTGTGCTGCATGCACCTCCCCTCACCTTTATCACATCCTGATGTTCCCCCTTTTCCTCCTTGGGTGGTGTTTCAGCCCGGTCTGTAGTTAAGGACAAAGAATATCATGGTCATCTGTGAATGAAGTCACCTCCAAGGCTGAGAGCCTGGAGTCCCGCAAGCTGTGCCTGAAAACCCAGGATACTGGCCCTGATAGCGGAGGTGCCTATCAAAGGAATGATTTCTGTGAGCCCAGGCCTCTTTTGTTCCTGCTCCCTGCCCTTTGTTACAAAAACTCCTATGTATTCCAGCTCTCCCTCACCACCTCAGAGCAGTTTCTCAGCGCTACCTGAGATGCTGTCTCCCAGGCTTAAGTCCTAATTTTGCCACAAACAAAACTTAACTATCACAACTTTCATGTTGTGCATTGTTTTATGTTGACACTCCCCAGATCCCTGGACCTAATTATGGGTACTCGTTCATTCCACACAGCACCCCACATCTCTTCTTCCTAACACTCAGCACCACCATAGCTAATTATTTGTGTAATTTTTTTTGAATTTTCATATGTGTCAGGATACTGTTTTAGATATGAATTGATACTTTTTCATATAAATTCTTCCTGGTATTTCCAGTCATATTTTGGCCCTCCCACATCAGGCTACTAGACCTTGAGGCATCTGTTATCTAAGGGAAGGCTTATTACAGTGGAAAATAGAAGAGCAAGAGTAAATTCCTGTCTTTTAAAACCCAAGGCTTTTGAAATATAGTCATCTCTCTTCTGGTCCACCCCACCCAACCATACTGCTCTAAAAGACAAAAACTTCCAAGGCCAGGGGAAGAAAGGAGCCAAAGGAATGTATATAAGGTTTGTAAGGTCCCGTGTTGACATGTGAAAAAACAGAATGGGAGGGCTTTCAAATGATTTGGAAAATCTGAGAGTAGTATTCCCAAGTAGAGCTTTAGAGTACATCCTGACACGTGGCATGGTGCAGGAAGTAGAGGCTCCTGGTCATGGGGGCAGCAAGGCAGATGGGACAAATGCTTTTCTTGGGCTCGAGAAGAATGTGGAAATAGATGAGTAAGAGCTGAGACCAAGAGGTCACTTCTGATGGGATAGATGATGAATCAGGAGATGGCCCCATGGACAGCCCGTGACCTGGCATCAGCACTAGACAACTCCGACCCGAAGCCTCAACATGTCATAAGTAGCCAGTATTAAGGGGAAAAAAATCCTAGAAACAACTGAGACTTACTTTCCAGTATCTGGTGGAATGAAGATTTTTAGGCAATGTGCCGTATAGAAATTGGGTGCTCCAATTCTAGAGACAGAGGTTGGAAATCGCAGTTGCTCAAATAGCATAAAGTTTCTTTCTCTCCTGTAGTGGAATTTATGAGGTCAGCAGTCCTAAGCAGGCATGGCAGCTTTCCTCTTATCGAGGGTCCAGAGCCCTACCGAAAGTTGACTTCCATCTCTCACACTTCTTCATGACCTAAGATAGCTACTGAGTTCCAGGCCTAAAACAAATCAAATAGGTGAAAACAAAGTAAAACAAAACAACAACAACAACAAAGCAAGTAAAATAAAACAAAAACCAAGAAAAGACCCATTCCAGTTCTCTGTCGACTGGAATGGGATCTGCCTAGACGTCTTGCCAAACAACTTTCTTTTGCATCTCCTAGGTAACCCCCAGCTCGCAAGAGGCTCAAAGACGTGATCTTATAGCTGAGATCCTTGCTATTAAGGAACAAGAAGAGAATGGATACAGAGGTAGCAGCTTGCAGACCATAAGTTAATTCTTAAGCAGAAAATGAGAAGGTAAAATTGTGCTCATAGGTTTATGAGTTGAGAGTCACATACCTCAATCTGCCTCCCCTGACAGATTATAAGCTTAGAGAAAGCGGGCTTTGTTGTTCTCTTGTTCACAATTTTTTCCAAGCATCCAGCCCAGTGTTTACTACTTACAGGCAATCAATACATAATTGCTTAATAAATGAATAAAATAAGGAAAAGAAATGAATAAATGAGTATATAGGACCTTCTACCACTCAAAACCACTTAAAATGTCCTCCACATTGTGATGCAATAGGATAGTGCTATTTCCTGTGCATTTCTGGTGCCCTGTCTCTGGGTAAGCGGTAGAATCGCACATCCAGAACCTCTTGTGTCTGGGGGAAGCCGTTAAATAGTGGCCGTGAGTTGTAAGCACAAGGATTTAGTTGCCAACATTAGACCCACCAAGTGCTCTCATTCTCACTGCCAAAACAACCCACAATGTAAGAGCTAGTAGTTTCTCCATTAGCTTGGGTTTCTGAGAAAGAGGACATAAAAGAGTCAACCTTCAGTGAATATGTGACAAAAGCAAGACCGTATTCCCAGGATTCACAGGTCTACTTTCCCCATCATACAAATGTAAATTCTTTTAATACAGTCAGCAGAGGACACATTTTACTTGCTGTGAAATACATGAAATTTACATAGTGGGTTCACAACTAACTTGACCTCTGAAATAGTGAAGTCAGCTTTTAAAAGGCAAGTTAAAAATAATCGGTTTGAAATAACTAACATTAAAAACAAACCCAGTGTGAGTGAAGACAGAACACTTAGGGTATAATATATTTTCAAGAAAAGCCTTTGCCTTAGTATTTTAAGAAAAACTGAAATGGAAAAAAAAATTTTTAATAGTTGCATTTGAACCAAAGTAATAGCATTATAATAAGTGACACAATTAAAAGGGGCCTTTTTTATCCTTTTTGCTACACATATAAATTACGTGTAATATACAGTCACATGTAATTATAAAACATAAATATTATTAAAGTATACAATATAGAAATATACATTTTTAAGAGACAAAAATCTCACCATGGTACCTTAAAAATATACTAATCTGGCCAATCTGCTTTGTTTCCCACTTTCTGAATCTATAATTAAATGCAAATTTTGAAAACTGATTTAAAGCTACGATATTTTTTATCTTGAAATTGTGTGGACCATAAGAATTACACATAATTTAGCTGATATTGAGCTGCTTTATCCTTCACAAATACTACAGTGAAAGCCTCTATTCTAAAATTTCCAAGAATTATTACTATACAATGTTTAGCTTCTTCCAAACTAAGCAATTTTAGTTTCTTTTAACTATTTTCCCTAACATGATTTCATGGTTATAAATGATTACAGGATCTGAATCTCCTGCACAGCAATACACATAACTACATACTTAAGGCATATTCGAGATTTGCTACCCTTTTCTGAAAGAGCTGATTATTTTTCTATGAGGATGAAAAATACGTTATATTAAAGTCTGTTGTTTTAGACGACTAATAGATTAACTATCCTGGCAAGAAGAGTAAATGGACATAACCGAGTGTCTCGTTCCTTATAATTTAATCTTCTAACTCCTATATAGATAGTGTCATCTGAGTGCAGGTTGAAGCTAAACTTGTCAGAGGCTCTGAAATTCAGGATTTGGATATTATTTTTATTCTCCAGTTCACTTTTAACTGTAACAAATTAAGAGTTTTACCAGGAGTTATTTAATATAAAAAAGGAAAATCTGAAGGAGTTTAATGGGGCAATGTGGACAGTGAAAGGATGACACTGAAAATAAAAATATTGCTGGGGTCGTGGATTTAAAAGATTTGCAAGTATTCCCCAACAAACTTGCCAGCTTTTTTTAAAATCCTACTCCACGGAATTTTGGGGTCATGTTGAAGACTATAGACCGAAACTTCTCTGCAATGATGCCAAAATACAAGAACTGAACATTTCCAGATGAACCCACTAGCAAATCCAACACTCATGTATGGAAAAACTCATTTTTTTAAGTGATATTTCTCAGTGGAAGAACACAATGATGTAATCTGCATAAGCACCCAAATTATCACCATTGTTGTCCACATAATATATCTTTGCAAAGAGTCTTTAAAAGTCACCACAAGGCATACTACCAACCAGGCCATTTGGACCAGAAACCATATGCTCAAGTACCCCATGAAAAACATTATGGCAGACAGAACATACGCTTGGCAAAGGCATAGATCACCAGCTGAGCCCTGCTTCCTCCAAGAAACACCAGCTGGGGGACAGTTGGCATCCTTTCAAGGACTGGTAGCTCCCTTTGGGCCCTCAGAGAATACAAAGAGTTTGGGCCCCCTATGATTCACTCATCCGTGTAATCACTATGCAGACACACGGTGAGCAAAATGTGTAAGCGAATGTGCCCAGCCTTACAGTCCCCCAAGTTTTGTTCTTCAGTGTTCTTTAAGACACCCCATTGCCACAGCTCCATTTGCAGACTGCTGGTCACTTAGACATTATCTTTGTTTTTGATGACACAATATTCAGGTTTCAAAATTACTAGAAGTTGCACTCTGTGCCTCTTTTGACCTTAGGCAATGTAAACCTATTTTCTCCCTAACCTTCTTAAGAGAGGCTTAATGGAATTTTTTTTCTATTGTAAAAATTCTCAGGTTTTTGTCAAAAGAGATTTGAAATACCACATGAAATGATGTACTCACATCTCTCACCACCACCTCTAAATAACTGAACTACATAAATAAAACATTACATAGAAAGTGCTTTGCTGCAATTTATGGGAGGTAAATTTAACAAGAGCTGGCTCATTGTAGGAAAATTCAACTTATCTTTTCCTGATCCTTTTATCCTATACAGGGAAAGAAATTTATGTCATTTAAAAAAGAATCTATTACTGGTTCTCATAACTGAATCCATTATTTTTCTCTATGATCCATCAGATAAAAACAAGAATAATAGATTGCTTTGACAGAAACTTGAACATAAACGTCTCCAAAAACCAAATGTGGTAAGTCAAATGGGTTTCAGGTAGTATAAAAGCAAGAAAGGACAGCCTTCTTTTTACATTTCAAAATCAGATCTTTCCAAAAAGTTTATTATTATTAGCTGCTACAAAAAGAAAATGATATAATAGTTGAATTTTCACAGTGAAATGGGAATATTTCAATCCTTTCTAATATATGTTCAAGCAGGATCGAACTCCATGAAATAAACTCAAAGAAAATGAACTGTTTTCCTTGAATTTTTAATAACCGGTTATTTATAATTCGTTCTTTGCACTGGACTCTATGACTTTAAATAATTTAAGTCATCCTATACATAGTCAACCAATTAGAAAGATTAATGTCAGCCTTACCTTAAAAGCATTTGCTGTTCATAAAAGAATCGAGGAGCGCTGTACTTGTTAGCTCCACCTGACACATTTTGGTTTCAGAAAAGTTTGCCTGTACATACACACACCTACCTAATATATATGTACAGTATAGCTATTTCATCTCAGAGGATTTTCTCCTCAGTGGACATCTACCCAGGACCCAATCCTTCCTAACTGTATTCAGATAACACAGCCTCCCAACTTGTCTCCAGAAGAGGTAACCATACTTCCAGATTCAGTGGCAGAACATAATTCTAAGTCAATCAACACATAACATTCACGTTAAGTCTATTATTGGTCCAGGGCTGGGCATATGACCTTAACTTGCCTGTACAGAAAGAGAAAGACATTTATACAAGTTGAAAATACAAACGGAGAGGTTTCCCATTTTTTCTTATTGGATGAAGAGAAGAGGGAACCCCAGTTGCTACTGATGGCCATCTGTGACCATGGGAAGAAGGACCATGCAGATGGCAGAGGGAAGAGGGGCGAGGTATGTAGGTCTTTGTTAACATCACTGAATTGCTAATAATATTGTGCACGGAGTCCTCCCTACCTTGTTAAATAACAAAAATTCAACTGAGTAAATTAAAGATCAAATTGTCTTTATTCAAGGATTCAGGAATTGGCCAGCATCCCATTTAACAAATAGAAAACAGCCCAGCCATGCTGTAGAAAAGGAAAGATTTTTAAAAGCAGAAAAGAGGGGAGTTCCCATTGTGGCTCAGTGGGTTAAGGACCCAACGCTGACTCTGTGAGGATACACATCCGATCCCTGGCCTCACTCCATAGGTTAAGGATCCAGTGTTGCTGCAAGCAAGCTGCGGTGTAGGTCACAAATGCAACTCGGATCTGGTGTTGCTGTGGGTGTGGCATAGGCCTGAAACCTCAGCTCTGATTCAACCCCTAGCCCGGTAACTTCTTGCTGCAGGTACAATCACAAAAAAAAAAAAAAAGAGAGAGAGAGAGAGAAAAGCGTAAGAGGGGTGATAAAATGAAGTTATTAGCAAATAATTTATTGTTTTGGACAAGATGTCCCTTCTAAGATGGAAGAGGTGGGTTACCTCCCTAGTGCTGGCCAGGTAGACGCTGACTGGCTAAAGGTCACATTCCTGGGAGAGACTGAAACTACAATTAGGTTAAGGGTTAAGTCTCTGGGCACTGACAGGGCTTAGCACAAGTGACTCCATTTGGGGCCCGTTGTGTCCTGTTTAACAACTTCTGTCTTCTAGTTAGAGAGTTTGCAAATTTACTTAGTGCTTAATCTACTTTGAATTGGGGTTTCTGTAACTGTTGAGAAATGTTCTTCTTCTCCTTTAAAGAAAGATGAGAGAATATACTCAAAAAATCCTCAATATACTCAAAATTTTCTTGTGAATTATTTCATATTGTTTACACTAGATCTTTGAATATATATTTAATTTTGAAAAATCCTTCAAGAACAATCCCTAATCACTAACGAGATACGAAATTCGATATATCCACTGCTTAAGAAGACAGTAACATTCTAACAAAGGTTAATGAAAATTTAGGATGAGTAAAAACTCTCTTGTCCTACCAGAAAAAAAGTACAGCTTCATAACGAATGTAGGGCATTATTCCTGTTCTCTAGAGCTGAAACAGAGTTTGATCTATTTTGCGGTCAATTTTAAAGTCTGGCCTCTATGTCAAAGGTACATCTTTTAAATTATCACATATCCTCAGTCATAGAATCCTACTTCTTTCCTCCTATTTTCCTAAACTATTTTGATACTTGTTTCTCAGATCTTGTGGGCTCTTAGATGTTTCTTGCATATTTCCATAGATAATAACTCATCAGCTTTGCAATCTGATTCTCAGCATTAAGAGATTAAAACTAATGCAGATGAATCTCAGATGACACATACTGAGGTATAGAAAAATTCCATCATTTCCTTCTACAAAATGAAAGAGATTATAATTCTTTTTCTCAACAGCTGCTTCATTTTTTTATGCATCAGAAAAAAAAATATGTGCAATTACTCCAGTACAATCAAGTCATTTAACATGGCTTTGCCATCATTGTAGTTACAGGATATTTTAAAAGAGAAAAAAATCTCAAAGCGCAGGTCCTGCTGTGCAGCAAAGCAATCAAATTCCTTCATAATAACAGCCTGATGGGATTCAGCAATCTGAGGAATAATGAATAACCACCTTAATCAGTAAACAGGAAAATGCTGCAACAGTCACTGAGTAAAAACTGACTGTCATCTGTTGATCCTCTTGATCGGCATTTCAAACAATAAATAGAAATGTAAGTATCTTTTAAAAAGAAAAATAACTTTGTTTAGTACATTTGATTTAGCCAGGCAGTGGAGAAATGATATTTCATCTTTGACTATCTTGCAGTATTGCTCAGTCAATAAAACGCACATATAATCTTTTTCAGAATATATGGTCAAATTTACCCTATCATTTGAGTATGTCAGCATAAACTAATTTTTGCAGTTAGTTAATAAGGTTGTACTTCTGAACTGATTACTGGACTTTATTGCTACTTCATTGTCTGATGTTCTTTAGCGTTCACCATGCTCAGTTGTTTGTATCTGAATATGAAGAGTCCATATCAAAATAATCCTCAAATTTCCAATGCAGCGTCTCAAACGTTGGCCGTTCCTTGGGCTGTTCATTCCAGCACTCCAACATGATACTGTAGAATTCCGGTGGACAGTTAGCTGGTTTAGGAAGTCTATAGTTTTGCCCCAACATCTGGATTACTTGAGCACCGGTCATACCTGCAAAATACAGAAGGCAACCAACAAAAACACAAGTTGAAGACTGGAGTCTTAAATTCTCAAATACTGATACCCTGGAGGACAAAGCAAACTGATGTCCCTGAAGAAACTATGAAGCCTACCATTCCCTTCCCGGACTGCAGAGACTAAACTAAATCCCACAGCAAGTAATGCCTATAAGGCCGCAATTCAAGAGCAAAGGAAAACGAGGCAGTAAACCACCTCATTAATGCAAATCATCATCATCAGATTTTATCTGTTATGCTCCCACAGGCACGTGGTGTAGTCGGCCTCGTAACTCTGCCCTCTAAGTCTGAGCAAAGCAGTTAAAGTCACACCTAAGTAAGTGACCTGCAGCAGAAAGGCTCACTTTAGAATTAATTACTCACCACTATAAGGCATTTTGCCATAAGTAATGATTTCATAAAGAAGGACTCCAAATGACCACACATCGGACTTAATGCTGAATTTATTAGCACGAATAGCTTCAGGCGCAGTCCACTTCACCGGCAGCTTTATTTCGTGTTTAGATTCATAGATGTCTTCATTATCTACCTGTTAATGCATTAAGGAATCAAGCCAAGTTAAAGTGATATTTTTTTTGGCCACCTTCAATTCATCTGTAACCTGCTTCACATTAAAGTTTAGAGGGAAAAGATTTGCAATGAGCTTAGTTCAAATGATAATTACAGTAGGAAATTCCAAATCTGGCACACAAGGCTGAAAAATCTGTAGGAAGTCATTAATGAACTATTGTTTGAGAGCCTACTGTGTGCTAAAAGTAGCCTGGGAGGGAGCACTGTACCACATATGAGAAAATTTGTGGATGATGATACTGGCTTTACACCTGGTCTTTAGCAAATGAAAAAGTGAAAGCAAAGCTTGTTTTCTCATTTGCTGCTGGTATTGGAGAATTACCATGTAACCATTTTCGAATACTGAAAAGTAGTATCCAAATGATTTAAATTAACATATCAACTCACTGGGGATCTAATTAATTAACAAAAAGAAAAGATGATAAATTCATAAAGATCAAAATGAATCATTCACTTGTGTTTCATGCCCCACACTCATATTTTCTAGGGTACCATGTAGAAATAAAAAATTAAATTCAGAGAAAAAATACCTAAAATTCTGTCTCCTTTATCAGCATCTGTTGGGCTGATGTCATAAAGTAGAGAACTGAGGGGCAGGATTTTGAAAGTGAATGACTGCAAAATTCTTCAGAATTCTGGCAGCGTGCATATTAGCCTGGCATAAAGTGAGCAGCGATGGATAGGGTGACTCTGTACAGAGTGCACTGCCTTTTGTAAGGGAAATAAATAGAGACAGACAAGCACAGTCTACTGGGAAGGAAAAAAATAGATCATTAATTCAACCACCAACTTAATTACATATTTCCCCATCTGGTGGGTCATCATTTTCTGTTTCTTTCTCTTTGGCGAAGATAGAGAAATGGAAAGTGGTTTGTCTGTAGCGCCTTGGGATCCTAAAATGGTTTATGTCCCCCTGAACTTGGAGAAATATTGTTTCGAAAAATAACAGTAAATCTATTCATCTACTGGCCTGTTTGTCTTTTGACCCACAACCAACTAATTAAAACAAAGCCAAATCCACCTTAAAAACTCTTGCAAGTCCAAAATCTGCCACTTTGTAGATATTATGTTCACCCACAAGGACATTTCTAGCAGCCAGATCTCTATGAATGTAGTTCTGGGACTCCAGGTAGGCCATCCCGGAGGCTACCTGGGCCGCCATATCTACCTGCTGTGGCAGATGGATTTTTGATCCAGCATCATCTAGGGGAAAAAAAAGGGAGGGGGAGAGAAAAAGAGAGAGAGAGAATAAGATATTTGCTTTGTAGAACATTTGAACAATTGAAGTGAGTTCAAAGAATTCTGAATGAGTTATCAGCGGGATTAAATGCCATAGCACTGATCTGTTGAGAAAATAATTTAATCAGTATAAACCGTCTCATTTCCTGCGAAGGGTTAATGAGGCAACAATTTTCAGATCTCAATCATTTCAAAGCTGAGGCCCCTCCCTTCCCTAAATAAGCATTACTGGGAGGAAGAGACAGCAGTGCCATGTGATCCGATCACAGCTGTAAATACCTGAAAGAGTCCAGCTATTACCATTTTGAGTCCCACACATCACTGACTCATCTCTTCATGGAAATTGTCGCTTGGTTGCCTCTGGATTTCTTTCAAACACTGCATTGTTTGTTTCAATCTCTAAGCCTAAAAATAATGCTAATTTGCACGGCTGAGCCAATGAAAAGTTCTAATTCTTTCATCGTATTGTCCTTAAAAACTAGCTCACTAATAAAAACGAAGGATTAATATTCATTTTTATAGTTACAGTTGTAAAATACACGTATGACATTTGTACTCTGTGTGAAGCTTGATACAAGGTATTACATTTTCCTTTCTTAGCCTATCATTCTAAGAATAGGTTGCTCATCTCTCTAGGCATGTAAACCTTTAATAGATATAGTTTCTCCTATGGCTGATTGTGTACAACTAAGTGTAGGAAATCTCTGTAGTAGAGTCAGTTTGATCATAACCAGAACGGTGAGTATTATTTCGTGGTGATTTGGTGAAATGAGGTCAGTCATCCCTGGACAGTGTTTTAGCTGCCATACTGTTAACAGAGATCTTCAAATTTCTGGAGAATTGAAAAGGTCTCATATAATTCCAAACTATCATTATCCTGTCTGAATAAGCCAAATGTTACCCCCCAAATGCACTGAACTTAGACACAACTTCTGACTTGAGAGGCCAAGTATAGTATAGGAGTTAGGAAAATTGCTTTGAAGTTAGAGTGCCAGAATTTGAATCAGGGCTCTGGTTTACACTTCTTCCTGACTTCGGGCAAGTGGCTTAACACTGCTGTACCTCAGCTTCTTCACAGGTACAGCAACAATTACCTTAAAGTGGTAATTGTTTAAAATGAAAATTAAAATGAGTTAATAAAATATATATAAGCACTTAAAATAGTACCTAGCACCCAGGAAGAAATCAGAAAATGCTTTCTGATATTGCTATCTATCATTGCTGCTGCCTGATCAGAATTAAACAGTTTAGGATCTGTTAAGCTAGAGATACATATGGATTACCCAAGTGGAAATGTCTAAAAGAAGATAAGCATCTGGTTCTGAAGCTCAGGGGAGAACATGCACAGCTGGAGATAAGGATTTCACAATCCTTGTTTATGAGAGAGAGCTAAACACTAAAAGTGGGTGAGATCCCTAGAAAGTGATAGAATCATGAGGAGTGCCAACCTTGAGGGTAAGCATAGAAAAATAAACCTGGAAGAAAACTGAGGAGAATCAGCCTGAAGAACGAGAGAGCCACAAGAGAACATCATAACAGTCAAAGACTTGAGAGGAGAAAGTCAGCACCGTTGTCAAATAAGTCCAGCAAGATAAGGACTTAAATATAGTAATTACAGAGTCATCGATGGCATTGCCAGCATAAGAAAGTCTCACTGAAGGTGGAGTATAAGAGGTTAAGGGCTGATTTGGAGTTGAGTTCTTGGAGATAGCACCAGGAGATGTCAATTCCCAAAACCCGAGTCGAGAAAGGAAGACAACAAGGAGCTAGCAGAGGAAAAAAATGGAAGTCAAGGGAAAGCAACTATCATGAAGTTCATGATAGTGAGGAACTGTCACTGACAATGTACTAGAGGAGTTTCTGGGATCTGGCTATGTTCTCACTCTTGATTTGTGCAGTGGCTGCACAGTTGTTTACTTGCTCACTTTATAATTGCACATTAAATATATATGTAAAAAGGGCTTAAATTACGTGTGTCCTTTCTATATGTATATTATCTTTTATAATTAAAAAAAATGAAATTGGAGTTCCTGTCTTGATACAGAAGAAATGAATCCAACTAGGAACCATGAGGTCGTGGGTTCGATCCCTGGCCTCGCTCAGTGGGTTAAGGATTCGGTGTTGCCATGAGCTGTGGTGTAGGTCTCAGATGTGGCTCAGATCTGGCATTGCTGTGGCTGTGGCATAGGCCTGCAGCTACAGCTCCAATTAGACCCCTAGCCTGGGAACCTGCATATACCATGGATGTGGCCCTAAAAAAAGAAAAAGAAAGAAAATGAGAGAGAAAGAGAGATAAGAAAGAAAGAAAGAAAGAAAGAAAGGAAGGAAGGAAGGAAGGAAGGAAGGAAGGAAGGAAGGAAGGAAGGAAGAAGGAAAGAAGGCAGGCAGGCAGGCAGGCAAGCAAGCAAGCCAAGGGAAGTTTTCAAATGGGAAAAACCTAAGCACAGAGTGTGTGAGAGTGTATGTGGGGGTGTGTGTATATATTTTTAACACAAGTAACATATTTAAATAGGATGTGTGTAATAAAGGCCATTTGTGACAAACTTGCAGCTAGCATCATAATAGAGAAAAGCTGTAAGCTTTTCGTCTAAGATTCAGAACAAGGCAAGGATGCCCACTCTCATCACTTCTATTTAACATAGTATTGCAAGTCCTAGCCACAACAAGCAGACAAGAAAAAAAAAAAAAATAAAAGGCATCAAATTTGGAAGAGAAGAAGTAAAACTTTAACTTTTGGCAGATGACACAATAATGCATGCATCAAGTCCTAAAGACTTCACAAAAATACTGTTAGAAATAATAGATTAACTCAGTAAAATTGTAGAATACAAAATTAATACATAGAAATCTGTTGCATTTCTATACATAATAATGAATTCATAGAAAGAGAAAACAAGAAAAAAAATCCCATTTACAAGCAAATAAAAAGAATAAATACCTAGGAGTAAACTTAACAAAGGAGATGAAAGATCTATACTTTGAAAGCTATAAGGTATTAATTAAAGAAACTGAATATGATGTAAATGAATGGAAAGATGTTCTGTGTTTGTGGATTGGAATAATTTATATTGTTAAAATGTCCATACTACCCAAAGTAATCTACAGATTCAAGGCAATCTCCATCAAAACACTCACAGAATTTTTCACAGAAATAGAACAAATAATCTTAATTTTTATGTGGAAGCACAGAAGACTCTGAGTAGTCAAAGTGAACTCAAGAAAGAACAGAGCTGGAGGTATCACACTCTCTGACTTCAAACTATACTACAAAGCTATAGTAATAAAAGCATTATGAAACTGGCATAAAAACAGACACATAGATCCATGCAACAAAATAGAGGGCCTGTAAATAAACTCACACTCACATGGCCAATTAATCTACAACAAAGGAGGCAAGAATGTGTCATGGGGGAAAGACTCTTCAATAAGCAGTCCTGGAAAACCTGAACAGCTATGTGTAAAATAATGAAACTAAGCCATTTTCCCATACCACATATAAAAATAAACTCAAAATGGATTAAAGACTTAAATGGAAGGCCTGAAACCATAAAACTCCTAGAAGAAAACAGGCAGAAACTTTTTTGGCACTAATCTCTACAACATTTTTGGGATCTGTCTCCTCAGGCAAGGGTAGCAAAAGCAAAAATAAATAAATGGAACCAAATCAAACTAAAAAGTTTTTGCACAGTGAATAAAACCATCAAAATGGAAAGACTGCCTACTGAAATGGGAGAAGATATTGGCAAATTACATGTCATAAAAGGGGTTAATATCTAAAAATATATAAAGAACTCATAAAACTCAATATAAAAAAATCTGATCAAAAAATGAGTGGAAGATGTGAATAACTGTTTTTCCAAATAAGACAAACAGACAGCCAACAGACACGTGAAAATAATGCTCAAATCACTAATCATCAGGAAGATGCATATCAGAGCCATGAGACATTACCTCATACTTGTTAGAGTGGTGATCATCAAAAAGACAAGAAATAACAAGTGTTGGTGAGGATGTGGACAAAAGGCAATGCTGGTGAGAATTTAAATTGGTGCAGCCACTATGAAAAAAAGTACACAAGTTCCTCAAGAAATTAAAGCTAAAACTGCCATATGTTCTGGCAATTCTACTTCTGAGTATTTACCTGAAGAAAATAAAAACACTACCTTGAAAGATATATGCACCTCAAGTTCATAGGACCATTTTGAACTTGACTGTGGAATACTACTCTGCCATTAAGTTACAATATAATCTTGCCATTGGTGACAACATGGATGAACCTGGAGGGTATCAGGCTGAGTTTTAAAAAAATCAAAGACAAATACTGTATGTTTCACTTATATGAGGAATCTAAAAAACAAAACAAATGAACAAATATAACAAAACAGAAACAGACTCACAGATACAGAGAACAAACTAGTGGTTGCCAGAGGGAAGAGGAGTAAGGAAAGAGTGGAAATTGAAGTTGAAGAAATTAAAATATACAAACAGCCAGTTACAAAATAAGTGCCACAGTGATATAGTATAAAATACAGGGAATACAGTCATATTTAATTACTTGGTATGGTATGTAATCTATCAAAACACTGAAACAGAAGATGGCAGAATAGAAGGACTGGAGTTCAACTTCTCTCCAGAAAAACAGCAAAACTACAAACAAATGCCGAGCAGCCTTCAACCAAATGGACTGTAAACTTCCAAAAAAGATACTCTGCTCCAGAAGACACAGCGGAGACCACATCAAGAGGTAGGAGGGGCGATTACGCGATAGAAGCAACCCCATACCTCCCGGGTGGGAAGCCCCATAGACTGGAAATTAACTGTATCACAGAGACTCAGCTACACGACTGAGAGTTCTGAGCCTCACGTCAAAACCCCATGCCTGGAGATCGGGCACAGGGAGAAAGAGCCCTCGGAGCATCTGGCATTGAAGGCCAGCGGGGCTTGTGTGCAGGAGCTCCACAGGACTGGGGGAAACAGAGACCCCATTCTTGAAAGGCACACACAGACTTTCACCTGCACTGGGTCCCAGGGCAAAGCAGTCTCCATAGGAATCCGGGTGGAACCTGACTGCAATTCTTGGAGGATCTCCTGGGAAAATAGGGGTGACTGTGGTTAGTTGTGGGGGAAGGACATTGGAGGTGAAGCTCTCAGGAGCATTCAGCAGCCTGCATTTCTCTGGAGGGGGCCATTTCTGGGAAAATCTGGTCCCTCCCATCAGCACTGAGAAGCCCCAGGCCAAACAATAATCCAGGTGTGATCACAGCCCCACCCATCAGTAAACAGGCTGCCTAAAGACTCCTCAGGCACACAGCCAGCCTCTAGTCTCATCCAGAGACAAAGCCCACCCATCAGAGGGAGAGGAATCAACCCCACCTACCAGTGGGCAGGCATCAGTCCCTCCAATCGGGAAGCCTACAGAAAGCCCCGCCCATACCAACTTTAGCCACAGGGGAGGCAAACACCTGAACTAAGAGAGGCTACAACTCTATTGTTGGCAAAAAGGTCACCGCACCAAAAACCTATAAAAATGAAAAGACAGAAAACTCTAACCCAGATAAGGGAGAAAGAGAAAAGCCCAGAAAAACAGCTCAGTGATGAGGAGATTATCAGCCTCTCAGAAAGAGACTTTAGACTGTTGATGCTGAAGATGATGCAAGGCATTGGAAATAGATTGGAGGCAAAGATTGATCATTTACAGGAAACACTGAGCAGAGAAATACAAGCTGTAAAAATTAAACAAGAAGAGATGCAAAATACAATAAAAAATAAAAAATTCATTAGAAGCAGCCAACAGTAGACTATAGGAGGCAGAAGAACAAATCAGCAAGGTGGAGGACAGATTAGTGGAAATCACTAATGCAGAAAAGAAAAGAGATAAAAGATTGAAAGGAAATGAGCTGAGTCTCAGAGAACTCTGGGATAATGTTAAACGCACCAATATCCGTATTATAGGGGTGCCAGAGGGAGAAGAGAGAGAGAAGGGGACAGAAAAATTTTTGAAGAGATAATAGCCGAAAACTTCCCTAATATGGGAAAGGAACCACTCACTCAAATTCAGGAAGTGCAATGAGTACCATATAAAATAAACCCAAGGAGGAACACCCCGAGACACATATTAATCAAAATGACCAAAATTAAAGACAAAGAGAAAATATTGAAAGCAGCTAGGGAAACGAAACAAATGACATACAAGGGAACCCCAATACGGTTATCAGCAGATTTCTCATCTGAAACTCTACAGGCCAGAAGGGATTGGCATGATATACTTAATGTGATGAAAGGGAAAAACTTCCAACCAAGATTGCTTTACCCTGCAAGGCTCTCATTCAGATTTGAAGAAGAGATCAAAACCTTTACAGATAAGCAAAAGCTAAGAGAATTCTGCAACACCAAACCAGCTTTACAACAAATCTTAAAGGAACTTCTCTAGTCAGAAGAGAAAAGGCCACAAATGACAAGGCTCACCAGGAAAGGCATATATACAGTAAAGATACTTAATCATCCATGCACAACTACGCTACCAAAATCAGAAATCTTGAGAAGAGAGCACAAATGCAGGTCACTGGAGATACACGTGCAATTAAGTAACCAACAACTTAAAACAATCTCATTTGTATATAGACTCCTATATCAAAACTTCAGGGTAAAAAAAAAAAGAAAAGAGCAAAAAAACCCCAAACAGTTAATACAATGGCAATAAGAACATATATATCAGTAATTACCTTACATGTTAATGGACTGAATGCCCCAACCAAAAGACATAGACTAGCTGAATGGATACAAAAACAAGAAAACAACCAACGGATCACTGAAGAAATCAAAGAGGAAATTAAAAAATACCTAGAAGCAAATGACAACAAAGACACAACACTCCAAAACCTCTGGGATGCAGCAAAAGCAGTTCTAAGAGGAAAGTATATAGCAAATACAAGCCTACCTCAGGACACAAGAAAAAGCTCAAATGAACAACCTAACTTTACATCTAAAGCAGCTAGAGAGGGAAGAAGCCAGGTCATGGAAACAACCTAAATACGCATCAACAGAGGAGTGGATAGAGAAGATATGGTACATACACACAATGGAATATTACTCAGCCATTAAAAGGAACGGAATAACAACATTTATAGCAACATGGATGAACCTAGAAATTATCATACGAAGTGGAACCAGTCAGACAATTAGACAGCAACACCCAATGCTACCGCTTACATGTGGAAACTAAAGAGACACAATGAACTTCTTTGAAGAACAGACA
>PVHT020000080.1:14232123-14359889 GCA_004024745.2 Catagonus wagneri
GAAACTAAAGAGACACAATGAACTTCTTTGAAGAACAGACAATGACTCACAGATTTTGGAAAACCTTGGTTTTTCAAATAAGACAATCTGGGGGGTGGGGGGATGCACTGTGGGTTTGGGACACAAAATCTATCGAATTGACTTATGATCTTTGTACACCTATAACTGAAATAAAATTCATTGTTAATAAAAAAAAAAAAAACCCTGAAACACTATGTTGCATACCTGAAACTAAATTTTTTAAAATGCAGATACTTATCCTCTTTAAATTCCTGCAAGAAATACCAGGTATCAAATACTCTCAGTGCTAACATTCTTTGACAAGCCTCTTCCATTTCAGAGAAATTTATTACAAAAAAAAAAAATTCAGCCAAGTTTAGTGACTGCAAAGATGGTTCTATTAAAAAAAAAAAGATTTCAGCTATCAAATACAGCCAACCCTATTACAGTGTGTATAAAGAGGTCTTCACTGGCAGGCACAGTAGTGAAGGAAATTGAATAATAACACATTTTTCTGCCCTGAAAGAGTGCGGCAGCCTAGGAACTGTGTATGTTAACTTCAGAGCACACTTCTAAGACAACAGAAAGATATCAAAACTGATATAAAGGTTCAAAGACCTATGACAATTTACATCTGCATCAAGGAAATATTTTCAGTTATCTTCCATTACTCAAGAGCATTTCAGCTTAATAACATTTGTCATGATGGGCTGTTTAAGAATGGCAAACTCACCTTAAGATCACTTTGTTAAATTTAAACCTTCTTGATTGGGAAAGGATTGTCTGTAATGAGCATACCTTCCTTACTCCTGCTGGCTACTAATTTATCCTGGCAAATGAAGGCCTCTGTAAACTTGACCCTGATGGCTCAGCCCAGAAGACGAAAGAATTTGTGTTCAACCCAGAGCAAAACACATCAACAAGCCATAGAAATCCTCAATGTCAAAGGAGTTTGCAGTGTAATAAGTGGATCTTTTCAAGCTGATACCAAGAGCCTCCAAACAAGCTCAACCCCAAGTCCCAATTGTTTTTAAGTTCAGGAGAGCCCCAACTTCATCTCTCCATTAAGTTACGCATTCAGTTAGTCAACACATAATTAGTGCACAGCTTCTATGTGCCTGACATTGTTCTAGCACTAAAACAAAGACAATCTCCATCCTCTCCGAGTTGTGTTTTAGAAGATACTAAAAATAAGGTATATAAGTAAGCCACGCATGGTCCAATGATTATCAGTCAGGAAGAGAAAACAAAAAGCATGAATGAGGAACACAAAGAGTCGATAAAGGGAGATTAAATATTAGAAGGTGACCCGTGACGTACTGGCCATAATGGGCACGTTTGAGTAAAGACTTCAGGAAGAAAGAAAGGGAGCTGTGTGGATAAGTAATGGGAAAAAAACTCAGGTCAAGGAAACAGCAAGTGCAAGGAGCCTGCATGCAGCAAAGCACATCTGGAAGACACAAAGGGCAGCAAAGGGCAGAGCAGCTGATGGAGTGAACCAGGGGAGAGCTGTGGGAGCGTGGCCAGAGCAGGCTACACAGAGAGAACCAAGAGGGTCAGTGAAGGTTTGGGGATGAGGAGGGACTTGATCCGATTCCCATTTTAACACCGGTCTCTCCAGCTACTGTGTTGAGAAGAGACTGAAGGGGTCGAGAACCGAAAGAGGGGAACCAGTTCAAGGGCTACTGCAGAATCCAGGAGAGTTGATGGGAGTTGGCTGGGCCAGGAGTGTGCATGTTGAGAGGTGGTAAAATCCTGGATTCATTTGGGATTTGCTGGCTGGTCGGATAGAGGCTGTGAGAAGCAGAGATATCAGGCCTAGGTGCTGACCGTGTCAGAGAAGGAAAGACAAGAGTAGCAGGTTCCTGAGGAGGGGACAAGAGATCAGGTTTTGGCTGTATTATTCTGAGATGTCTAATAGGCATATGTAGTAGAAATAAGACTGCTTATAAACATTTCTGGTTTTCCTCCCTTTGAGGGCTGTATTCCCCTACTCGCTTTGACTTGATTTAGCCAAATGAAAAGGGAGCAGAAGCTTTAAAAGCCAGAATGAGATTAGTCGTATCCGCTGCTCCTGCCAAGGTGATTAAAAAGACCTGAGCCACCAGCCAATCTGTTTTTCACGTGAAGTGAGAACAAGAATAAACACGTGTGTTAAGCTCCTGAGATTTAGAGGGGCTTGTTTCTGCATCACACTCAGGTTGTCCAAGCTGATACAGCGTTCATGCGGAAAAGTTAAAAAGCCAACTGGATACACAGTTCTAAAGGAATGGAGGGATAGAATTTGGGCAATTGTTAATGCATAAATGTCAGTAAACCGTAAGACCGGCTGAGGTCAACAAAGAACCTAGTGATTGTGCAAAAGAGGCTTGGAAAATTCCAAGATTTTGAGGTCTGGGAGATGAAGGAAATCACTTAGAGTGAGAAGAACCCATAAGAAAGAAGGGAGAAAAGGCTATCGGATGAAGTGTCCCGGAAGTCGAATGAAGGCAGTGTCTCCAAGAGGAGAGAGCGCCCATTGAATTAAATTCTGCTGATGAGTCTTAGGGTTGAAAATTGACTTTTAGATTTAACAGCATGAATATTTATAATTGGACAAAGCGTTCTTGTTAGAAAAGACCTGAAAGGGCTCCTATACTTATGTTCCTGGGAATAAAGCAAAAGGGATCCCCAACTGAGGTTAATCTCTGTGGAGGGAAACACAATCTGAGATCTTCACGCAAGGGAGCTAGGTACTTTTTTGTTTTTAACAGCACTGAGCAGGCCTTGTGTTCTTTGTTCTTCTTATCCAGTTTTGCAACCTAGTATCTCCAACTTCACAAGTCACCCTGAGTGAATACGTTATCTTCCCCATACCTTTGTTCCCTTATTCTCACCTCCCTTTTACCTCTACACACTCTATCAGCCCCACTCCGACATTTTGAGAAAGTATAGAAAAAGACTCTACTTTAAGCATGAATGATTCTCTCAGTACTTGATCTCCATTTCTTTGAACATCTCGTTTTAATGCTTATTAGATTGTTGCTTATTAAATTATTCATTTGTAATAAACATCAAAATTCCACCATGCCCTTAAGTCTTCTCAGACTACAGGAAGCAGATGTAAAATTAAAGTAATAGTATATTTCTGCTTTTTAGCTTGAATATTCTTTTGTTGCCTGGCAGTTGGCAGTATTTCAAATACCACCAAGCATAAGGCTGTGCTGGTACAGAGATAAAGGAAGGTACCTTTCCCTCTTTTCCCCTGAAAGTGTTCCATGACCCCCAGTTCTGAGCCATAGAAATATTGATCCACGTTCAACTAGTTACTACAGGAAACAAAGCATCAGGCCGAACATCTATTCTTCTATTTTCCACATTACATTTAAGTAACCTGATATGTCTCCGGTGAACAATTTGTTCTTTCACCACATAAATATTTTTCCTCCCTTTGAGTATATAGTATATATCCTATTAAAGAGTAGTTGAGCAATTCAGTGTTACGGATTCATCGTCCCAGATATACACATAGTAAATATCCTTTGGGTTATAGAAGGCTTGCTAAATTGACATTTATAGGACTAGCTAAACTAAATTCCTCCTATTTTTCCGTTTATTAAGTCTTCAGCTTACTTTGGAGATATTCTTGCAGACTTCCGTGTCGCATCAACTCTGTAATAATATAAATTGGATCTTCTAAAGTGCAAACAGCGTAGAGCTGGATAAGCTTGGGATGTCTTAGACTCTTCATTATCTGTGCCTCCCTCAGGAAGTCTTTTGGATCCATTGAACCTGAAACGAGAAGAGGAGGAAATCACTTTATGCCATTGAGGCATTCCTATCCTCAGTGGCAGCCTGGTGGGAATAGCCAAGATTGCTTCCTGCCTCTCAGTAAAGTAAGAGCATCAGTGTCACAAATCTTTATCCAGGAAGAGAATCAGTTCAACAGGGCAACCTAATAACTGATGTGTCGGGACAACAGGGCTGTGCAACTTATGTATTATGACCTGTAGGTGAAAAAAGGTTGATTCGGGTCCATATGAAAAATGAAGGAAAAAAGAGACACTAACAGCCTAACTGATAAAACAAGGCAGGCGTGTTAGAAACACAAAAAGAAGACATCCTATTAACAGGAACACTGGAAGACACTGGATGTTTAATTACTGAATCCTGAGCTTTTCTGCCCAGAATCCAAGGAAGACTAATAGTCACCCTGTCCTTGGTACCCACTGTGGGAAGAGCTGGAGAACAATCCTAAAAAGCAATGACATTCTGCCATACCCATGCCTTTAATTCCATAGGGACATATAGTGTAGGCCAAGCAGAAAACATTCAAGGGCCATCCCCAAAATTTGCTTTTTTTTAACCACTTGAAGCTGATATCCAACATTTTCTCCTGTATTAATATCTCCACAGTCAGAATTTTAATAGCTTGAACAAAAGAGTTTCCATTTCATTAGTCATTTTAAAATCTTTTATTTCTTTTAGGATATGATGTCTCAGAGCCTTGCAATAATTGAAGAAATACTTTCATTTCCCATCTCAATATTCACTAAGGATAGTGCAAATATCATTTCCACTGATGCTCAAAGAGTCTGTTGTATTCATCATCCTCTCCTTTTGAAGACTTCACAGCTAATAGTTGAACTCCAGGCATGGATAAGCCTCGACATTCTAAGCTAACACTCTGCCTTGTTTATTAATATGCAATTAGGAAGAGTTACATGTGACCTGCAGATCATTTCACATAAAGCGTTTAGGCAATCCATCCTTTGGTATGCCTTTTGAGAGGCTAAAAGTTCACTACCCAGGCTCGATCAAATCCTAGCTTACTGTGTGATCTTGAACGAGTTATCAAACATCTCTGAACTCCGGTTTCTTCATCTCTGAAATGTGGCTAATAATCCTACCGACATCATAAAATCACTGCCAGGATAAGAGAATTGTCTGGTACATGTGTATTCAATGAGTGTCGTCCATATTGGTGTTATTATTAATATATATACTCTTAAGAAAACCAAACAGATCAGCTTAAGCATTTCTTCACAGGTTGAGGGGAGGAAACAAGGACTTTAAGAGGGAGAATGGGGGGAAATGGCCTATGCTTTTCTCCATCCCTTTTTGCTGAGCTCGCTCCAGCTCAATGAACCATTGAACCATTGTAGCCAAATGGAGCTAAGTATAAAAGAGGCACACACAGCACCCCCCCCCCCGCCATGATCAAAAAACCATTTGTGGTTGTTACAACTAGTTTGGCCTGTGGTCAGTTACAGACATAGTGAGATCCTCCCCCACCCCCAAATGACCTGATTCATGGACTTTCCAGTGAAAGCAGCAATTGCAATCTCCATTCAGACAATTTATCTACAAAACGTTTCTATGTCGATGCTTTGGGTAGCCATCAGATTCATGGAACGTAGGACACTCACATCATTGCCAGGAGCTCCTGTTGTGATTCAGCAGGTGAAGAACTCAGCATAGTCTCCATGAGGATGTGGGTTCAAGCCTTGGCCTCACTGAGTGGGTTTAAATTCAGGCACTGCCACAAGCTGCAGCAGAGGTCACAGATGTGGCTCAGATCTGATGTTGCTGTGGTTGTGGTGCAGGCCTCGACTGCAGCTCCAATTCTACCCCTAGCTCAGGAGCTTCCATATGCCGTGGTGCATCCTTAAAAAGAAAAAAAAAAAATCATTGCCAAATCGGACCATCCGCTAGAGCTGAAACCACAGCATACCAGGAGCCTCTGCAGGTGAAGCCCGCTCAGAGCACTGCCTGGCAACACTGGTGAAAGCTGCCCAGCTGCACAGCAAAAGAGACCCAGTCTCCACCTAGCCAGTAATGCAACATTAAATATTAAGTTTTGTCTGTCAAAGCTACTGTGGGAGTTGATTTCAGGCTCGTCTTTATTGCATGGTAGTCTGTTGAGCAATAAACAGCTGAGAAGATAGATTAATGGCCCCAGTGAAGTGAAGACATTTAAAGAAATCACCAAAGCTGTTTGCGGCTATTACACTATAAATCAATAATAATTATTCCTGTTGGAGAGAAAACTATTGTGGTGCTTTTTTTTAATATGAGAAATTTGATTTTTGGTTCTCTTTTGACCTCCAAAAGGCCTTCCTTAGAGAACAATGTTAGGATGGATAGCCAGAGGCTTCTTTTTCGGAAAAAAAAAAAAATGATGAGATTGGACAATAAAATTTAGTCTCAGTTGTCAACAAGGATTTGAAATCATATAGATGCAGCAATGGTGAAAATCCCTGGTACTGAACTAGATCGTCATCACCTGGAGGATTTGCGCAGCATCTGGCCACTTAAAAGTTCTTATCGTTTCACGTGGAGACTGGACTCCCACAGGAGCAAAGATTCACTTCAGTGCTCACCTGTCCGCTGCCCCATTGAAACTAACATTTACTAAGAACTCGGTGCCTATGTTTTACGTACATTGACTCAAATCTGCCTCATAAAATACAATGAAGTCGTGACTAGTGTAATTCTCGCTTCCAGATGAGGAGATTCAAAAAGTTTAATAACGTGTCCGAAGTCACAGAGGGCAGAACCAAGTTTGGACTCAGGTTTATCTCATACCAAACTTTATGCTCTCAACTGTCACACCAGAAGGTCCCCAACTTCTTGGCTCATGGCACCTCACCGCCTCAGGAACTTTTTCCATGATGCCCCTGGGCTGAAATGAATACCTAACCATTCCAGTGATTACCCGGTTAAACTCAAGCAAATGAAGCCACTGTGTCCTAATGAAGAACATCCATTTTAAAAAGTAATGCAGGAGTTCCCGTCGTGGCTCAGTGGTTAACGAATCTGACTAGGAACCATGAGGTTGTGAGTTCGATCCCTGGCCTTGCTCAGTGGGTTTAGGATCCGGCGTTGCCGTGAGCTGTGGTATAGGTTGCAGACGCGGCTTGGATCCCGCGTTGCTGTGGCTGTGGTGAAGGCCGGCGGCTACAGCTCCTGTTAGACCCCTATCCTGGGAACCTCCATATGCCACGGGTGCAACCCTAAATAAGGCAAAAAGACAAAAAAAAAAAAGTAATGCAAGTGAAAGAAAAGATATTTTGTCATTGATTCTTAACCACATCTACTTACTACCGAGATAAATGCATCTACTGGGCACTGCACAATATTTCAAGTCTTGGAAGCAAGACACTGCCACCCACATTGCCTGTCCCACACTGATTTTTATGTGGATCCTCTGTTTGATCAAAGAAACCACCAAAAACCCAGCTTCGCAAAGACACGATGCAGCAAAAGGAATGTAACTCTAACACAGTAAGGTGACACTGAAAATCACCTTACTGTGTGTCAATTTGTACAGTATTAAAGATATTTACTTCAAAATATATCAGCCACACCTCTGTGAATTTATTGTGGTGCCCCGATGTGCCTTAGTCCATGGTTTGGGAACCGTGGCACTACATGAGACCGCTAACCAGTAGCACCAGCTGCTCAAGTTCTGCCACCACCAGGCTTTCTAAGCCTCTGCAAAGCCTCTGTGTAAACAATGGAGGTCCTCCAGAGAACAATATTCTAGCCTCTGGCTACTGGGTATTAGAAATAGATTGAGGCTACTATCTATTTCTAATACACAGTATCTGGGGTGTGATGCAATGTGAGTTCAAACCCTAGCTCTGCCATTTACTGACTTTATAATAGTACTATAATAATATAACAGTTTTTATTTTCATTTTGACTGGTCACTTGCTATGATCAGACATTATACCAAGCATTTCACTAATAACATAATTTGATCTTCATAAAAAACCCTTCTCTACTTTGCAAGGGGTCAAGCTGAGGCCTGGAGTGGTTTAAAACTTTGTTCAAGATCATATGACTAGTAAGTCTTAAGAAAGCTACTTAATCTTTCTAAATCGTCTTACCCACCTTTAAAAGGGAAAGAATAAGGAGTTCCCTTCGTGGCTCAGTGGTTAATGAATCCGACTAAGAACCGTGAGGTTGCGGGTTCGATCCCTGACCCTGCTCAATGGGTTAAGGATCCGGCGTTGCCGTGAGCTGTGGTGAAGGTTACAGACGCGGCTCGGATCCCGCGTTGCTGTGGCTGTGGCGAAGGCCGGCGGCTACAGCTCCTGTTAGACCCCTAGCCTGGGAACCTCCATGTGCCGCAGGTGCGGCTCTAGATAAAGCCAAAAAGACAAAAAAATAAAAAAATAAAAGGGAAAGAATAAGACCTGACTGAATAAGTAATGATTTTAGCATAGTTTTCATTTCCTCTACGGGGAAAAGGTAGGTGGAAGAACAAATAGCCCCTCCGTTTTCAAGGTGAAGTCTTCTCCAGAGACCATTTTGCCTTTAAACCACACGCAATTAGTGTTTAATACAAGAGTCATTCCCTGAATAGCTCTAAGTTTCCACAGACTGTTTTAAAGTATTTTCAGTAAAGTTAGTCATTTTTACCTAAGGCTGGGGATGAAAGGAGACAGGTCCATTGGAGGGGTGAATCCTAACTCTAGAGAAGAGATGTCTAGTTCCCACTGTGGCTCAGCAGGTTAAAGACCTGACTAGTATCCATGAGGATGTGGGTTCGATCCCTGGCCCCACTCAGTGGTTTAGGTATCCAGTGTCGCTGTGAGCTGTGCTGTAGAGAAGATGTCTTGAAGTCTTGCATTGGGGATATTTGAAGACTTGCCTGATCCCAGGAGCCTGCTCTTGCCTTTACATTCTAAAGCCCTGGCCACAGACTGTGGTCATGGGGGCTGGAGGGAGTGATAACATTTGCTTGCTGCCCTCACTGGCTGCCAAGACCTCGCAGACATTTACAGTGACAAGCTGAGTTTATAAAAATCAATCTATGGGAGTTCCCACTGTGGCTCAGTGGAAACGAACGTGACTAGTATCCATAAGGTGCAGGTTTGATCTGTAGCCTTGCTCAGTGGGTTAAGGATCCAGCGTTGCCGTGAGCTGTGGTGTAGGTCACAGACACAGCTCAGATCCTGGGTTGCAGTGGCTGTGGTGTAGACCAGCTGCTGTAGCTCTGATTCGACCCCTAGCCTGGGAACTTCCATATGCCGTGTTTGCGGCCCTAAAAAAAAAATAAAAGGCAAAGAAAAAAAAATCAGTCAGGCATTTAACCTTTGCCATTCTCAGTCTCATACCTGGTTTTAATGTTTTTACTGCTACCGGCGTGGTGTTGTTCCACAGGCCTTCCCACACTTCGCCGAACTGACCAGATCCCAGTCGCTTCAGAAGCTGGATGGAGCTGCGGTCGATCTCCCACTGATCCACGGTTTTATATGAGAGGTCGATCGTAGCCGGGACTTGTATCTGTTTCACGGAATAATTAGAATGCCAGTAAGGAAAAAGTGCTATTTTCTTTTTTGGCTGAAAACCTAAGTACTTTTCAAAAGGAACCACTTTTAAAACAAAATGTTGTAAATGCTATTCTAACCATTTCCAGATGGAACACAGTTGTGGAAGAATCTGAATCAGTACCTCTTCCGCTTGATATCTGCCCACATCTTGCCGAGCCAGCCACTTTGCTGTCCCTGTGTCTCCCACTCAAATACCTCCCTCTCACCCAACCAGTGGGAGTTCTCCCTGCCTCCTTGCCTACCTAAATCAAGTTTCAAGGCCAAGTGGAATTATTTCCCCAAGTTTTTGGCCTTCAGCGTTGACCAAACGTACCACCAAACTTCTCATAGTTCAAACTTTCATTTACTTATTTGTCCATACATTTACTCATTTAATAAATATTTTTCAAGCATCAACTGGGTTCTCTTCTGTAAATAAAGCAGGCAAAGCCTCTGCTTTCCTAGAGTTCATAGTCTAGTTTGCCGTCTGCCATCAGAAATGTAGCTTATTGTCCCCACTAAGTTGCCATCAGCATCTTGAGCGCACAGAAGTTCACCTAGGCTTTATAAACTCTTTTTCCCATAGAATTCCACAATATTGGTTAAACGAAGAATTTCTTTAAGACATATCTTTGTATCATGTGAGGGATTTCTTAGCTTAAGCTTCGATACTCTTGTGAAGTCATTCCTGTCCCTGCTAAGAGGGACAATCCTTAATAGGAAAATTGCGTATTCACTTGGCAGGATTTAACGCAAATTCCCTACATATTGGACAAAATTCTTCAGCTTCTACTTGTCCATAGAATTCTAATTGGGCATCACCAGGAAGCTTTCAGCAATCATCCATGTATAAACCACAAGGCTGGCTGTACCACTAATAGCACAGGAGACCTAAACTCTGATGCAGAGCTGAAGGCTCTCCCCACTAAGGTGTGTGACCAATACCTAACCTTAAACATATTTAGGTAAAATATGCGAACAACTGAATTTAATGACATGTAGCTAAATTCTACAAACATTATCACTTCCATCAAACCTGCCAGGCCAAACAATCAAACTGTTAGAACATTAAACGATATCTCTATGCTGACAACCCAACCAGATAAAGAGGCTGGTCATTTCATGTTCATATTCTTGAACACAGATCATACTCGGCCACTTCTCCCCACTCCACCAGCCGTATCATTAAATGCTCTAATAGCAGGATGTCAGATTAGTTTCTTAGGGCAAAGAATAAATATTTTCTGCTTTAGGCGATTGCTTGAGATCAGGACTTGGCAAACTTCCGAAAAGAATGAATTGGTAGGCGTTCCCACTGTGGTGCCATGGGTTAAGAGCCCAGCTGCAGTGGCTCAGCTTGCTCCAGAGGCACAGGTTCCATCCCTGGCCTGGGAACTTCCATGTGCCACTGCCGTTAAAAAAAGAAAAAAAAAATGAGATAATAAATATTTTAGGATTTGTGGGCCATACAGCCTCTGTTTCATCTACTAAACTCTGCTATTAAAGCAAAAAAAAAAAATCAAAGACAATTTGTAAACGAATGAGCAAGTCTCTGTGTCAATAAAACTTGTTTTAAAAAATAAGCGTGAGACAGTATTGGCTAACGGGCTATAGTTGGCCTGTCCCTGCCTTAGGTATTCAATCACCATTTTTTCTGAACTGACATGCCACTTGACAAATAATTAATATCCGAAGTGAAAAAAAGTAAACTACAAAGATAAAGGAACACAGCTTGAAAGCATTTCACCTTTAAGCACGGTTTTCCCAGCTTAACACACAGGCCGTCACTTGTCTTGCTGTAGTGACTCACGAATTCATTCAATGTTGAAAAGGTTCTTCTCCGGGTGAGGAAAAAGCCCCCTTCATCCAATCTTCTGATTCTGTAGTGCTTCACAACCCCTTCGTGTAAAACTGGAAGCCAAAATAAGTTCTGTTAATAAACTTCTTGTCGAAGCGAGGCATATTACCTTATTTTGTGATGATAGCTTTGGCCGCATGGGATAAAATTTGAACAAATTCTATTTCTTTCTCAACCTTGTTTCAGAAAAGACTTCAGGAAGCTTACAAAAGACATCTAGCAGAATAAAAAAGGAACAGAACAGGGCAATCATATTTTAAAGGACATACAAGGCAAAAATAAAAGAGTGAGGTTTGCACTAAAAAGAAAACAAACAAAAACCTATGCTTTTGAGACCCAGTATTCTTGTTTAAAACAAGCTATAAAATTGCCTCCACCACTCTAGCAGTGTAAAAAAGGAAACCATTCCAGAAATCATAGCATCCATAAGATAAAATCACATAAGATGTTTAGGAACAGTTCTTTCTGGTACAGACACTAAGGAGAATCTTCTCCCATGAAATTCTATAACAGAGACACTGAAATAAAATACGTAGTGTTCTCAGTATTATCCTAGAAAAATATAAGGACTTCTACAGGGTGGTTCATTATACTGTCTCTTGATGCAGGCTGACCACGGTGCAATAAAAGCAATTTCACAGAGCCCCAAACCATGCTGTCCAGGTGTGCAATTTGCCAGAAGTATTGCTTAGTCCAAGTGCAAGTCCTGTAGCATCTAGAGGAATAAACAGACTGTATACCCTTTTGAAGTTATCTGATATGTGGTGGATATTTCATTGCTTTTACCTGACACTGTTGTCCCTTCTGGGGATGGCACCCCAATTTTCCTCAGAGAATCACTGTTCCCCTAAGAATTTTGGTCCAAAGGGACCTGGTGCCAACTCTTAGTTGAAGAAGGCACAATCAAAGCCAAGAAGCCTCAGTTCCAAGACTTGCATTAAAGAGCTCCAGAAAGACAGTGGGGGTCTACTGATATCATCGTTGTTGTTTTGGTCTTTTGGTTTGGTTTCTGTTTAATTGGTGGGAGTTTGGAGCTACTAGCAAAATCCTTGACCCCAGGCAAAGATAGAGCTTGCCGAAAAGAGAGGCAGCTTGATGAAAAGCAGAGATTTAACATGGATATTGAAGCTTAGCCTCTGGACCCAACCAAACCTGGCTTTTTAGCTATAAGAATGAATTAATTACCTTTTTTTTTTTAGGGCCACGTCCACAGTGTATGGAGGTTCCCAGGCTAGGGGTCAAATTGGAGCTGTAGCTGCTGGCCTATACCACAGCCATAGCGACGCAGGATCTGAGCCGCATCTGCCACCTACACCACAGCTCGTGGCAATGCAGGATCCCCAACCCACTAAGAGAGGCCAGGGATCGAACCTGCATTTTCATGGATACTAGTCGGATTCATTTCTGCTGACCACACCAGGAACTCCCTAATTACCTTTTTTGCTTAAACTAGTCTGAACAAGGTTTTTTGCACCTGTGTTCAAAATACTGACTAATGCACTGGATAACCCAGTCTTTTTTTTTCTTTCTTTTTTTCTGGCCACCCCAGGGTATATGGAGTTCCTAGCCAGAGATCAGATCCAAGCTGCAGCTGCGAACGAAGATGCAGCTGCAGCAATGCCAGATCCTTAACCCACTCTATCAAGCCGGGGATCAAACCTGCATCCCAGCACTCCCAAGACGTTGCCAATCCCATGGCACCACAGCAGGAGCTCCTCATAACCCATAATTTAATTTTGCAAAGTCATTGAAAAGTATTGAGCAGCATATACCCGGATAGAGATATTCTGAATCCCTTGCTAAATAGAGAAACCTCTTAGGCTTCAATAATCAAAGTGGCACAACGCTCATGAAAGGAAAGACAACTGAGTAGAAAACACCTCAGTCCAAGCATGGATATTGACTGAGGCTATGCCAATGATGAGCCAAAATGAAACAAAACAAACGAAAAAGACAGACGATATCAAGCGTTAAGAAAAGAGAGTAAACAGAACTCTCACCCGGTTGACAGAGTATAATTTTTACGATCACTTTGAAAACTGTTATGACCTACTAAATTTGAACACGGTCATGCTATAACATAGTAATTACACTCTAAAGTACATAATCAACAAAATGCATAATATATTAACCAAAACACATATATAAGAATGCTTTTAGTGGCATTATTTGTAAAGGCCTAAACCTAAAAATGACCCAAATGTCCAGCAACTGTAAAATGAACTCATATATAATTGTATATTTGTCCAGTGAAATACTACACGATTTATAAATAAATAAGCTATAAATATGCATATCAAGTGAATGAATCTTAGTGCACAAAAAATATAGTCCCATTACTCCAAAGGAAGCAAAACTATTGACATTAAGACTCAGACTGGTATGTTGGTAATATTCTATTTCTTGACTAGTGTTCACTTTGTGAATGATCACCAAACTAAACTCTTACGAATTTTATACTTTTATTATGTGTCATACATCTCTTTGAAAGGATGTGACGGAAGTTCTGTCATGGCTCAGCGGAAACAAGTCTGACAAGTATCCATGACGATGCAGGTTCGATCCCTGGCCTTGCTCAGTTGGGTTAAGAATCCGGTGTTGCTGTGAGCTGTGGTGTAGTTCACAGATGCGGCTCGGATCCCGCATTGCTGTGGCTGTGGCGTAGGTTAGCAGCTCTAGCCCTAATCCGACCCCTAGCCTGGGAACTTCCTTATGCCATGGATGCAGCCCTAAAAAGCCAAAAAAGAGAAAGAATGTGAAAACATGTTTATTTGCTCCGCTTCATGGACAAATGGAAGATCAAGTCCCCAAGGTGCTACGTCATAGCACATGCTGAGTTATTTCAGTCTGTAAAGTTATTAAGGTAAATGCTACCAATTCTCACACTGGATATTGAAATTTCTCCTAAAGTATCCATAGAACATTAACCTTAGGCAAAATAGTCCTCTATTGAGCACGGTAAGAAACCTGGTTACAAAATGTCCTCTTAGGTAACTGGGTGGGTTGACCTGTGGTATAGGGTTACTTGTTATAAGCCAGAAAAATACAGAGGACAAACAAACAATAACCAAGACTTGTGTGTGCAGTGCTGAATCTGAAGGTAGCCCTTCTATTATAGCAGCAGCAGCAGCAATAATGTAACCAATACACCAGACTAGTACAACTAATAATGTAATAACACCTTTTTGTTTTCTTCCCAGTGCTATTTAAATACACTCAGTAAGGGTAGCATGCCCCTAGAAGAAAGTTCCAACAAAGATTTTCTGCTCGTTTTTAGGCAAGAGACAGTCCTACTTAAGATCACAAACAGAGTTTGAACTCCAACTTTTTGAGTGCCCAATCCAAGACATTAATCCAAACACTCTACTGCTTGAGTTAATGTCAAATCTTGCCTTCCACAGCTGGGGCCTGCCTCAGGCTGCAGGCAGCAGTGGGAACGGTGGCTGTGGGTGGCTTCCTCTGTTCCTCTGCCTGGACTTGCTCCTTCTCTTACCTCCTGCCAGCTAGATTCTGAGTCTCGGGATAAGAGCAAAGACAGGAGGGGGATAAAGGATGGGGAATGTCTTAGTGGGACCAGCACCAAAGTCAGTTATAAACTCTCGACTTGGCCAACATCAAGCTGCTTCTCTTGAGACACTTGTGCAGGCCCTTCGGAGCTTTCCTGTCTCTGCAGGACCACTCACCGCACTTCCTAACATATAGGTGTATCCTAGGCTGCCTACACCTAACTGTTTCTCAGCTTCTGTTTCTTTGGCAGTTCTCTCTTCCCTACAGGACTCCACTCAACCTCTGGCAGAACCTATCTTGGGCAGAATCCACAAAATTTCTAGATCATTTATTTGTCTATGACCCTTCAGCACTTTTGCTGACAGAAGGGTTCCACTCACAGTTCTGAGATAATATTCACACACCCTTGTGTGAAGTTGATGTCCTGCTGCTACAGGCTCTTTTAGCCTTCTCAGTTTGAGTCAGACTCCGGGGTTCTACCCTCCCAATCACAGACAGCAGAGAACAAATTCTCAAATGGGCCTTCCTAAACCTCCTTCTCACTAAGTTTGGGCTTCCGCCCCAAGTTTGGGTAAATACTAAGTATGGAATTTTACTTCTGTTGTATCTTCATGGCTTTGGTCAAAAATTACATTTAATATTCTACTGTATTCACATTTATTAAATCAAGCACTATGCTAAGCACGATATTACATTATCCCTTTTTACCCTCATGAAATAGTTAGATGAGGCAGGTATTAGCAGGCTCACCTGATAACTCATAAAAGCAAGCAGGTGGTACTGCCAGTGTTCAAACTTGGAAACTTGTGAATAAAAGTTCCTTATAACCAGAGTTTCCAAATAGTAGATCCAGTTTTCCAATAAGACACCTTTAGTTCATGACAATAAAGTCTGTCATTTGTTGATATTATATATAGAAAATTCTAAAGACACCATTAAAAAAAAAACCGAACTAGTAAACAAATCCAATAAAGTTGCAGGATGTAAAATTAATACACAAAAATCAGCTATATTTCTGTTCACCAACAACGAACTATTAAAAAAGAAAAATTAAGAAAGCAGTACCACAGAGTTCCAGTCATGGATCAGTGGAAATTTACCCATTATCTGTGAGGTTGCAGGTTTGATCCCTGGTCTCTCTCATTCAGGGAGTTAAGGAACCAGCATTGCCCTGAGCTATGGTGTAGGTCACAGACGTAGCTCGGATCTCACATTGCAGTGGCTGTGGCATAAGCCAGTGGCCACAGCTCCCACTCAACTGGTAAACTGGGAAACTCCATATGCCATGGGAGTGGCCCTAAAAAGACAAAAAGAAAAGCAGTACCAATTACAATAGTATCAAAAAGAACAAAATACTTAGGAATAAATTTAACCAAGGAGGTGAAAGATCTATACACTAAAAACTGTAAAACTCTGATGAAACAAATTGAAAAAGACACATAAATAGAAAGATATCCCATGTTCATGGATTAGAAGAATTAACATTATTAAAATGTCCATACTACCCAAAATGATTAAATATAGATTCAATGAAATGCTATCCAAAGTCCAATGGCAATTGTTTACAGAAATAAAACAAATAATCCTAAAATCCGTATGGAACCAAAAGAGACCCCAAATAGCCAAAGCAATTTTGAGAAAGAATAACAAAGCTTGAGGCATTATGCTTCCTGATTTCAACTATGTTGCAAAGCTATAGAAAACAAAACAGCATGGTACTTGCATAAAAACAAACACAAAGGTCCATAGAGCAGAATTGAAAGCCCAGAAATAAACTCATGCATATATGGTTAATTAACTTATGACAAGGGAGCCAAAAAATAAATGGGGAAAGGATAGTCTCTTCAATAAATGGTATTGAAAAAACTAGGCAGCCACATGCAAAACAATGAAACCAGACCATTATTATCCACCACTCATAAAAATTAACTCAAAATGAATTAAAAACTTGAATGTAAAACCTGAAACCACAAACTAGAAGAAAACATAGCGGGTAATCTCCTTAACATCTGTCTTGAAAATGATTTTTTTTATTTGACACCAAAAGCAAAGACAACAAAACCAAAAATAAACAAGCGGGACTACACTAAACTAAAACACTTCTGCAGCAAAGGAAACTAGCAACAAAAGTCAAAGGCAGCATATGTAATTGGAGAAAATATTTGTAAAGCACATAACTGGTAAGGGGTTAATATCAAAAACACACAATGAATTCATACAACTCAACAGTGGGAAAGCAAATAACCCAATTAAAAATTTGGCAAAGGACTTGAATAGATATTTTTTCCAAAAAGACCTATAAAGGGCCAACAAGTACATGAAAAGGTGCTCAACACTGTTAATCTCGAGGAAAATGCAAATCGAAACCACAATGAGATATCACCGTGCGCTTGATAGGATGGCTATAACGAAAAAGACAAGAAATAACAAATGCTGGTGACAAAGAGAAGAAAAGGAACCCCTGATACACCACTAGTGAGAATGCAACTAGTGCAGCTGCTGTGGAAAACAGTATGGAGGTTCCTCAAAATAGAACTGCTGCTACAGCAATCCCACTTCTTACTTGTCTTCCAAAGAAAACAAAAATCTCTATAGAGACATATACATATGGATATATGAAGAGAGAGAGAAAAACAGAGAAAGAGAAAAATATTATTCAGCTTTTAAAAAGAAGGAAATCCTGTCATTTGCAACAGGATGAACTTGGAAGTCACCGTGCTAAGCGAAAAAGACAGAGGAAGACAAATGCTGCATAGTATCACTTATTTGTGAATCTTTTTTTTTAATGGAACCCATAGAAACAGAGTAGAAAAATGGTTGCCAGGGGCTGGGACGGGCAGGGGAAAGGGAAGAGGGAGAAACTGGTACAAGGGTACAAAATTTCAGCTATGAGATGAGTAAGGTCTGAGCATCTAGCGTTACTGGTTACGATGGTTGCTGACACCGTATGATATCAATGGCCTTTACTAAGAGTAAAGCTTACTCGTCCTCACCAAAAAAGGAGGTAAATATGTGAGGCGATGGATATGTTAACTTGATGTGGGGAGAGGAAGTGCTTCCACACTGTATATGTGTTTCAGACCATCGTGCTGTACATTTTAAATATCTTTTTATTTTATTTGTCAATTATACTTCAGTAAAACTCAGAAAACATATTATCTGCATACAGGAAAATATTTCGCTTTCAATTCTTTATATTAACATGCAGAGTAAAGGAACACTTAGCTCCTCCAAAAGTCATATAAGATTTTAAAATTACAATGTTTTGAGTTTCTGGAACACATCCTTGTACTCTTTGATCTGTGAATTCACCATTCCCACTGACTATAACTCTTATCAATTGCCTTGTATAATCATCGCCAAATAGAGGGGGTTTATCAGGCTATAGTGCTAAGTTCATAACACACTCTTATATACAGATTAAAAGGCTAACAAAAAATCAAAGAGAGCTGTAAACAATATTAGCCCAATCCATTCCTCCACAAAGTAATAAAAATATTAGAAGTAGAAAGGTAGCTAAGTATAAAGTATAACTGCAATTTATATGAATTATTGGCTTGAAAATTCAAGCTTTGCCATTTATCCAAAAAGAAAAGTGCATAAATTATAGCTGAGACGTCCAGCAAGCCAATAGGCCTGTAATTGGAAATGAAGGGAAGCAATAAAAAAAAAATTCTCCTTTTTTAATCAAGATGGACCATATCTGGTTCCACACTGAAGTGAACTACATGAAAATTAAACTTAGGAATTTCTTTTTTAATGCACCAAAAAGACCTAAAGATTTCTAAGCTATATGCTAAAGTCAATAGATGACAGGGTTAAAATACTCCCTGTGATTTTCTTAATAAGGGATGCAAATCCCAATGATTGCTATGGCTCTGGCAACTACTATTGATTCGAAAGAAAGCCTAGATAAATGTTTGCCAACTATCTGTACATAGAGGTTTAAACTCTCAACTGTAAAAACAAATACTTTCAATACATCTAGAGCTGTCACGCACAATAAAAGTAATTTTGTTTAATAGAAAAAAGCTATAGACAGGGAGATGGGAGACCCAGGTTACAATTTAACTACTACGTGACCAAAACATGGCAACGCCCGGTGGGCCCATTTCCCCATCGTTAAAATGAAAAAGCAGGCTTTAAAAAATCTCAAAATTCCAAATATTTCCGCCTTAATGCTCAAACATTTCTAACGCCTTTTGTTTTCTCTCTTTGCATTCTCATTTATTTTTGCAGGTCTCTCACAGAATTTAAGCAGTTCTCATCTCAGAGCCTTGAACACCACTTGAGTGCTTTTTCTAGGAATTTTCAAGTAGCCAGCCCCTCTTCAGGTCTCAGTTTAAATCCTCAGAACCAGCCTTCCGCAGTCACCCTATTGTAAGTCTTCCTCCCCAGTTCCTTTCTGTCATCACATCACCCAGTTTAATTGCGATGGCATTTATCTCTCAGAGGAGGCTCTGTGAAGGACAGGGACTCTGCTGCCTTGAACGAATACCTATTCAGTGCTTAACACAAGAGTAAAAACTAAAATAAACATCCACTCAGTGAATGAATGCTGTCACTAACTCTTGAATTTGAAGTGAAAAATAAGTTTCTGAAATGTCTGCTGCAAAATTAAATGTGTAATTTAACAAATACTTTCAAATCAAGACTTCCCTAGAATTTTATTTTTATTTTTTATTCTTATTGGCTTTTTTCTTTTTTGGTCATTCCCGGGCCAGGGATCAGATCTGAGCCACAGTTGTGACCTACACCCCACCTGCAGCAACGCTGGATCCTTTAACCCTCTGTGCTGGGCCAGCGACAGAACTAGTACAGAAAATGCATCCTGGCACTGCAGAGACCCTGCAGATTCTGCTGCAGCACAGCAGGAACTCTGGAATTTCATTTTTTATTTTTATTTTACTGTATGTATGTATGTATGTATGTATGTATGTATGTATGTATGTATGTATGTCTTTTTAGGATCCTACTCAAGGCATATGGAAGTTCCCAGGCTAGGGGTTGAAACCAAGCTGTAGCTGCCAGCCTACACCACAGCCATGAAGGATCCAAGCCGTGTCTGTGACCTACACCACAGCTCACGGCAACACCAGATCTTTAACCCACTGAGCAAGGCCAGGGATCAAACCCACGTCCTCATGGATACTAGTCAGGTTCGTTACCACTGAGTCACAATGGGAACTTCGAATTTCTTGATTTTTGTAACATAGCACAGCGATAACTACTTCATCTCTGACTGGCATCATGGATATTTATATGTAGTTCATTCAAGTTTTCAGTCTAGCCAAGACTGACAGTTATATATGTAATTTTAAAGCCAGATCACAAAAGGGAAATTCAATACATTGTCAGCAGGATGAAGGCACTTTTAATACCGTATTCCCGAGTAATCATATCCAAAACATATGACTGGTTTTTTAGGTGATTTTAATTTGCTGGTAGTGAGTCCGTACATTTGTAAATTGTCATTCCTCATAAAGACTGAATTCAGGGAGTCTCAGAACGAAAGGGAAATGAGTTTTCCATTCCTTTTTTGGTCCACTGTGATCTTTATCCTTGAACTAAACCTGTCCCAAATTTTACAGACTATTAGTGAATGATAATGCTTGTGCCATTCTTATTGGGAATTTCCAGGCAATCAGATTAGTTAAGTATTTCAGTAATTCAACTGCAAAACATATAGAGCTAACTATAAAGCATAATGGAATCATCCATCAACAAACTCAGTGGCATCATGACTGAATGAACTGAGCCACCAAAAGGCCAGACATCCTGAGTTTACGTCTTGACTCTCCTTTATGTTGTTTGACCTACGGAAAAATGTTTCACCTGTCAACTGATCAATCTCCCAGAACATGTCCAAGAATTAGGGTATATTGCAGAGATGCAGGTAAGCACGTACAGGGAGTTCAGCAAAGGCTTGTCGAACACTGAAAGAATTCAGCTGTCTCTGCCCATGACCTTCTATAAGGACCACAGTGAAGTAAGAGTTTTAACCATGGGGCACAATGCCCCCCCTTGCCTTTTCAGCTGTGCTCCTCACTGTACCACGCTTCTTGTAATTATGTAACAACTATAAGTCCTATGTCCAAGCCAGCAGCCCTACTAATCGTGTTCCCAGCGTTACTTACCAGTTTTGCTTCTGTAACCTTGCTTGCTCAGCTTCTTAGACAAAACACTGCTTGGGAAAGGGGGAGGTCTGGGGATGGTTACAAGACCCTGTATTGTATAAAAGTTACTGAGAACAAAGACCTGGTGCTCAGACTTTGGAGGTGACTCCTCTGAGCCCGCACCGGTGCTGAATAAACCTTGCTATTCCACATCTCCGAGTGCCGTTTGTCTCCTTCCACTGCCACGGTTTTTGCAGTTTCTGCAACAACAGCACTAGCCATGTGATTATGTGGCCACCTTCACATCCAGGGGAACAGATTCTGTGGGAATCCATGCCATGTAGATGCAGTCTGATGCTTTAGATCCTAGACGCCTGGCCCGAATGCATTTAGAAGTAGTTGGTGGCAGACACAGAAGCCCAGCTCCCTCCTAACGGTGACATCTTATTTTACAGTCTCTCATGATAGAAAACAGCTTGTCTTTCACTGCGCAGAGGAGGGAAGCTTTCACTGAAAGGCACTTTCGAAGAGTTCCCCCTCCTCCCAGTTTACTACATGGCTCACCCACTCACTCTCCAGCCCACATTACATAACTATGAAATCCAAGATAACTCCAAAATTAGACTTTCAGAAGACAGAACCTCCAGGAGGTAGTCTGAGAACACAATATGTACATTCAGTTAGAGGCTGGGTCTCCAAGACATGCAGACAGCCTGTTAGGCTCGGTGAAAAATATCAGTCTGGTGAGGTGTGTGGCATGTTACAGATAAACAAATGGTTGATGGAGCAGATTTTCATGTTTTAGCTGGTCTTGTGGCATCATCTGGGCATAACCTTATTCCCACTGACTGATAATAACCTGTTCGCAGACTGAGTAAAACAATATGACTTCGATGATTGAGCAAAGGATTGAAAGTCAAGAACTCACTGCGCTAATCTTATTCCGCCAGTGATTTGTTCTTTGACCTTTGGCAAGGAATTTCATTTCAGTTTCCTTATCTAGCAAATGAGAATGATGGTTTTATCTCTGTACTCCCACGGGGAGAGTCTGAGTGTCATTATTCACGCATTATTCACAAAGGATGAGAGATATTTCTAAATGTGCAATGTGTGAGTACTGTTTTTATATTAGAATATCAGTATTGCATCAAATAGCTTTGTCAACAAAAGAGAGCCACTTCCCAACAAACCTTTTCCACTCTTTGCACAATCACGGCTACCTAACATAGTAGCTACCACCCACGTTAAGTGAAGAAATTGCTACTCATTCGGTGTGAGAGAACTCCCACACATGTAAACGCCTGTTTATTTGGTTTCTCTAGGGAAGTTTGGTTTGCACTTTTCAAAACTATTATAAAGATAAGCATGAGGATGCCCCCTATACCACTGCTTCAGAAATCATGCTAAGACAGTTCTACACCAGTAAGTGAATAACACTGAATTAAGTTAGCGTACCATATCCCTCATTAAAATAGAATCCAAAACACACATCCATTTCACCCTGCACCTTGACCTGCGGCACTAGGATTCCGGTATGAGTAGTTTTGAAAGGAGAAAGTACACCTGTCTCAAAATATTAAAGTGGTATCACGTAGAAGAATTGCTCTCTCCTTTTCTGGCAAAAAAAAAAAAAAAATAACCCACTAAAACCAAAGAGAACAAATAGAATTGATGTGTTTCGTACATAAAACTCAACTAGTGGGTTCCTAAGAGCACCTGCTGTCCTGCCAGGCATATTCAGTGGGCTGTGGCCAACAGCCAGCGAGTGTGACTATTAAACTGCTGGGTCAAGTCAAGACTCACTAAGAGAATGCCTACACTGGGTGACTCAAAAAACTTACTAAAAAACTATTTGAGGATACATCAGAGAGCTCGCATATTCTGAGATCTTCGAGGATTTTTACTGGTCCAGGAGAGAGAGCAGCAGAAGTAATTTTATTGTCACAACATAACCCTGACAAGAAAAAAATCAATCGTCTCTTCCATATTGTATAGCATGGAGATCATGAGCTTGAACCACATACCCATTGAAACACTAAGAATATTTTTGAGAAAACTGTTGGTCTTATCCTCAAGATCCTTCTAAAAACAGGTCAGTCCCCTATCGAAGCTGGCTCTTCAACTTTCGGCATAAAATAATCAGTTTAGTTGTTTATTCATATGACATTTTATGAAAATGAGCATCACTTTAATTAATACATAATTGTAACATTCAATACTTTGTCAGATAATTTAAGTGAAAAGCATCTACCACAGTTTGACATGAAAATAGCATTTGTGGAGTTCCCGCCGTGGCTCAGTGGGTTAAGAACCCGACATAGTGTCTGTGAGGATGTGGGTTAGATCCCTGGCCTCACTTGGTGAGCTAAGGATCCAGCGTTCCCGCAAGCTTTGGCGCAGGTCACTGATGCGGCTCAGATCTGGCACTGCTGTGGCTGTGGCATAGGCCTCAGCTGCAGCTCCTATTTGACTCCTAGCCCAGGAACTTCCACATGCCGCAGGTGCAACCATAAAAAGAAGAAAAAAATAAGTTAAAAAAAGAAAGGAAAGAGTGCTTGCGGCATCTGATATTGAAGAGAAAGTCCCTGGTATCCAACTTGACTCTTTATTCTTCTCAGGACTCTAACTTCTCGTTCAGTATTATATCTGCAATAAATCACCAGGAGTTTACATCCGTGAATTCTATTATCTTGATTTCTTATAGAAAATCTTTCACTGGCTTAAGATTTAATGTGACATGAAAGCCAGTGCTTCTACATTTCACAACTTACCCTAAGGAAAAGTTCCAAGTATTTATAAGCATTTATTTAGTGATAGCTCTGCTTTGTTCCAGAAGGATCCAAAGGCTTGCATAAATTATCAAAATAAAATAATGTTTACGATAAGTGGACGAAGGGAATAGGATGAAAAAGAAAGGATGATGACTGCAGGAACAAGGCTGCTGTATCTTACATAAGGTATTCTTTAGATACCATTCCATGTTTGCAAGACGCCAGCCAGAGATTTGACTCTGCCTTTTTGGCAGCTCACAACCATGAAGCAAACTCATTTAGTTACTGGTTCCCTGAGGAAAAGATCAATAAACTGTTACAAAAACAAAAAACAAAACACCCACACAACTATTCCTGGTAAAGAAACGGGAGAGAAACTTCTCATATAGGTCCTCATAAAGAAAAACAGAAAATGTAATCAGCAATATCACTGGCCACATTCTTTTTTTTTTTGTAAGATTTTTTTATTATAGTTGATTTACAATGTTCTGTCAATTTCTGCTATGCAGCAAAGTGACCCAGTCATACATATCATAGATATATATACATACATGTACGTACATACACATATATATACATTCTTTTTCTCACATTATCCCCTATCACGTTCCATCACAAAGGACTAGATCTAGTTCCCTGTGCTATACAGCAGGATCTCACTGGCCACATCCTTTTTTTTTTGCTATTTTAGGGCTGCACTTGCTGCATATGGAGTTTCCCAGGCTCAGGGTTGAATCGGAGCTACAGCTGCCAGCCTACACCACAGCCACAGCAACTCGGGATCCGGGTGGGATCTGCAACCTAGACCACAGCTCATGGCAATACTGGATCCTTAAGCCACTCAGTGAGGCCGGGGATGCAACCCACATCCTCATGGATGCTAGTCAGGTTTGTTAACCGCTGAGCCACCAAAGCAACTCCTTTTTTTTTCTTTTTTTCTTGGGGAGGGGGCACGTTCTTAATAGTAAATGCATCAACACACTGCAAAGGGCTGGTTCTTATAATGTCCATGAATGTGGGCCCATTTCCAACATGAGGTTCAATAAAAGCATTTGTATGGGAAACTAAACCCTGTTCATCATCATAAACAGGAAAAGGGAGATGTATAAGGATGTTTGCTGCAGCCTTTTTACAGCATTTGATGGCTGTTAAATTGCGGCAAATCTTAAAACCGAGAATTAAAAACGTCATCATAAAAATTATGTAGTAACAAGAAAAAAATATATATAAGGCATTTAGCAAAATAGGTGGGGAATACAAAATTAAGAGAATAGTATAATTGCAGACATGAGAATACATTCAGCTGCTCACATGTCCTGGAGCCCCTACCTGCTGAAGGAACCCAGCTGAGGTTCCTTGGGAAAACCATAATTGCATCAGGGCTAAGATGATTATATTTGCCAACAAGATAATAGCTGTGTTAGACTGGCGGATGTGTGAGTATTGTACTGACTGTTTTCTCCCAACCAACTGTAATAAAGGTCTAGTGAAATTAAAAGCATAGACATAATGCTTCCCAAGTTTTGAGAGAAAATAGAACTAACCACCTAAGACAATGTCCACACACGTTGCTCAAGACACGATCTATCACGATACTTGACATTCTTTATATAAAGAGCCCCACAAACTCGCTTCTCTTTGAACTTAACACTTATGATCACGATACATCTTGTCTTACATAACCCAGTGAGAAGCAGGACATGGTCCCCCTCCCGCCCTAACTGGCGAAGAAGAACCTCCCCTGGCTAAACTGATTTCAAAACTGTGATAATTATCTCCCCATGAGAGAGGCTCAGCAAGATCCGTTTCTTGGTACCTTTTCATTGATTTGTCTCTTTTATGCCTGGCTTCCTTTTATGGTGTTTCAGCAGAGTGAGCCAGCTCAGAACCTCTCATGGAAGTAAACACGTTCACAAATGAAACGATAAATAATCAAACAAAATGGCACGCCTCCCTAAACACAAGGAAGACGTTCTAATGAAATGAACTGCCCGACCCTGGAAGAGAAGAGGCTGTTTCTCTGGGCTTCCTGTTCATAGGAGGTTTGATGCTCCCCCTGAGACGGTTCAAATTATAAAAAGGTTTCTCAGAGAGAGGACTATTTAACCAGGCACTGTGTGCCGATTCTATCATCTGTCAACGGAAAGACTGTCTATATACATATGTGTAGTCAATGACCAGAAATATTAATGATGCCTTAGTGTGGAAAGTGCTGTGTTAAGTGCTTTCTTAATGTAGCATTTTACCTAATTCTAATACCAAACCTAAGGCATAGAGATGTTATTTTCATCATCTTCCAGGGGAAAAACTAAAGCAGAGAGAGAGATTCAGGAATTTTCCCCTGGATACAAAGCAGGTGACTATTCATTCTACGACTTTCCCTGGAGTTTCAAAACCAGCTCTAGTTGTTTGCAGGGCTGGAGTCCCAGCCTCGTCATCCAGGGTCTCCTGGGACTGACAGGACTTGACTGATTTCCTGCTTCCTGTTTTGTTTTTTTCTTTCACGCAGTAATTTACCAATTTCTCAGGAGGATGTTTCAGATCTTTCCGAATGTCATCTCTCCATTCCCCGTCAAACCTCCCCGCAAACTCTCTCCCCCTGACGGAGAAGTGGATTCCTCTCCTCCGCGACCCCGTCTCAGTAGCAGACGCCTTAAACGGAGTGAGCGTGAAAGTCATGGGAAACGTCTTCCCGTGGAAGGAGCACCCTTGATATAAGCCATGCTCCTGCTGTTTCTTCCAGACAAGTATTAGACCAAGTTTACCTGAGTCTGTTAAGAGTTGATTTCATTTCTCTTAGCTTGTGGCACGCACAGTTTAGGGCAGGTTCAGGTAAACACTTCCCGTAAAGACAAGCCAATCTCCTAGTCACAGGCTGCACTTGGAAGGCTGGTCGACCATCTTCTAGGTCAGCGGTGAACCAGGTGAACAACTGTGGATATTCAGCCTGATTCATCACTACCTCCCCAATAAAACAGTTCAAAGCACATGTTCCAACTCAAGATGTGCCCATACCTCCAACTTTCCTCGCAAAAGGTAGCGCTCTGTGCGCCTAAACATAAAAGCCACTGCATCTTTACTGAGCACCTGCCATAAGCAAGCACTGTGTTAAATGCTTTCTTAATGTAGCATTTTACCTAATTCTAATACCAAACCTAAGGCATAGAGATGTTATTTTCATCATCTTCTGGGGGAAAAACTAAAGCAGAGAGAGAGATTCAGGAATTTTCCCCTGGATACAAAGCAGGTGACTATTCATTCTATGACTCAAAGCCAGGCAATGAGACTCCGAGTCTCAGACCACACTCTCAATCTCTCCACCAACTGTCTCCTTCTCTTGCCAAACAGCAAGGATTTTTAGGCAACTCTCACAAGATAGTGCTCACAGCTCTGGGAGCAGGTAGGCTCAGCGAGATGAGGCCAATGCTGCAGAGAAGGTCTGTATCTGCCATGGACACCTTGCAAGGGAAACATGGGTTGAGGCTTCCTCCACCTAACACCATGATTCTGCTTTCCTTAGCCTTACTAGTTCTCAGGCTTCTCTCTCCATCTGCTCTTTCCCTATTGCTTCTGACCTGGGCCACCCTATCAGCTCTGCTTTCCTGTCTGCTGCATCGCTGTTCATCTCCCACAGTCACCGGGGCCATCCTCTAAGACACAGATCTGCACCTGTCATTCTCCTTTTTAAAGAGCTGCACCCTGCTGCCTCGTGTTCACGCACCTTAACAGAATTCTCTGCCGTGCCCTACCCTTAAGGTTCAACCACGTATCTGTCATTCCCAGAATGCACCGTGACGTTTCCTGTTTCTGGGGATCCACACAAACCATCTGCTTCAACTAAGAACGCCATTCTATTGACATGTTCTAGACAAATCCGCATCTCAAGGCCCAGCTCAGGCTCTTCTCCTCTGTAGCCTCCAGACCTATGCAAGCAAGCAACTTACTTGGTCCTTCATATATCACTGTTAGTGGACTTCTTTTTTTTTTTTTGGCTTTTTTAGGGCCGCACCCGTGGCATATGGAGGTTCCCAGGCTAGGGGTCGAATCGGAGCTGTAGCTGCCAGCCTATGCCACAGCCACAGCAACGCAAGATTCAAGCCGTGTCTGTGACCTACACCACAGCTCATGGCAATGCCAGATCTTCAACCCACTAAGCGAGGCCAGGGATTGAACCCGCAATCTCATGGTTCCTAGTCAGGTTCGTTAACCACCGAGCCACGACGGTAACTCCTGTACATGAACTTCTGCTGCTGAATTCAGTCCACCGTATTGCTGCATGTATTTACACTGTGTCTCTCCTCCTGGATTTTGAGCCCTTCGATAGCATTTACTCATATGGGACATGAGGTCAGTGAATCATTCTCTCTCGGCCTTTGCCATGGCCTCCAGGAGGTGGAGCATCCTTCGCCATGCCATGGACTTAGGATGTGGCTATGTGACTTGCTTTGGATGCAGGCAAACACAACTTATGGCATATCCTAGCAGAAACCTTAAAAAGTCTGAAGAGTTCGTGCTCCCCCCGGCCCAATCTTCTGCTCCCCACCAGGACAGCGCTGTTCCTGGGACAGTGGCCGCCCCTCCGGCCTGAGTCCCAGAATGAAAGACGCGTGGAGATGAACCCAGGGCCACCGCCTTGGGTAGAGTCCAGTTGAGCCCAGCCAAGCCACGTGTCACGTGAGTAAATCACTGAGATTTAGAGGCAAAAGCTGATTAATACAAGACATTTTAAAGGAAGCCATGTGACTTCTGAATGAGATTTAAAAGTTGTCAGAAGATCCGGCTTTGGCACTGGCTACACACACGTCTAGTTGTGTCACCTTGGATGAGCAACTGACCCTGACTGGTCTTCAGTTCCTTCCATTATAAACTAAATTTGTGGAAAGTCCTTTCCAATTTCAGATGCTCTAATTCTACTCTTCTAGCATGGAAACAAATATAGTCATTGTAACATCCAAACAAGGTAGAGAAAAATTATGACTCTGGCTTTCCAAAAGAAAAATCTAAGACACAAACTGAAAAATTCAGAGGAAACCTGAACGTTCTGGAGCCTCATCACTGTGACACGGGCACCTCCTGGGGAACACGGTGGGTTATACAGGGAGTTATATGCTTGACACCTAGAAGTCTGCCCTGTGGGTTGGGCACCCCTCCCACCCCAATCCTCATTTTCTGTGACCTAAATTACCAACACAAACACAACACGATGCTGAAGCTATGCCACCAGTCTCAGAGAGAAAAGAAAAGATCGGTGTCATCTTCCTTCCACCCCACACAGCAATTTATCATAGACCCAGAGTCCCGTCGTTATGCTGTGACTCCAAGCTAGGACCATGGGACGGGCTCTCCAAAGGCTCACTACTGCTCGGGTTTGAGTGCTAGTGACAAGAGCAAATACTTTTATTGCTTATTTTGTGCCAGGCGGGGTTCTAAGCCCCTTTCATGTGTTAACTCATCGGATGCACACAATACCACTAGGAGGTAGACACTGTTTTTGATCTCCGTTTTGCAGCAGAGGAAACTGAGGCAAGAGGCTAAGTGAGGTGCCCAAAGCCACACTGCTGGAAAGAGGAAGAAGCCAGACCCAAGCAATCAGGCCACAGAGTTCTGCTAGGGGTCAAACAAATCAGAGCTGCAGCCGCCAACCTACACCACAGTCACAGCAACGCCAGATCCTTAACCCACTGAGCGAGGCCAGGATCGAACCCACGTCCTCATGAATATTAGTTGGGTTCATTACCGCTGAGCCACGACGGGAACTCCCAGAGTACATTATTATAAATTGCAATACTGTTAATGGGAGAATCCAGCTGAAATGCTGACGACCTCATCTTCCCAACATAATTAACATAAACTTCTACTTCCAGATTCCTCTCACATTTCCAGTGCAAGACAGCAGTCCTCATTTCTGCTCTAACCCGTCATTATTCTATCCAGAAAATCAAAGTGTTTTCCTTGATTTCAACTATTTGCTTAGTCTTGTGAAAACCAGAGTAACACAGTGAATAAGCAGATAAACTTTCCTATTTGAGTGTGTCTTTTCTATTTAGTTGGTATCTTCCCTCCTCTGCCAACTAGAATGTATACTTCATGAGGGCAGGGACTGTCTTGCTTACCACTGTAGCCCAGCCTTCTGAATACTGACTGTGCATGGTAGGCATTAAATAAGAATATGATGAATGAATGAATAAACAGCTTCATTTTGTTCAGGATTATTCACATAAGAGATATACAGAAAATAATACTTACTAAAATTATATGAAAATAGAAATATATTTTTTTGCTTTTTCCCTTCTTTTATGCTTTTGCTTCCTGCATATTTTACTTCTAGCAAAACATGTTAAAAGCATCTGCAGGTGACAAGGAGAGAGCAATGCAGAGAAAGGATTTAAGGAAAGTCCCCACTGAAACAAACAGGAAAATAAATTCAGTCCCTGCCACACACAGGCTTTTAAGACAACAGAATACTTTGTTAGATTGTAGTTCCTGTGCCAAAATGTCTAATAACTTAATGCAAATCACATTTCTAAAATGCATTAGAAATGACTTCATGATTGATACAAGGCTGACAAATAGTTATAAAGTAGCTAATATGCATATATCATTTAAAATTCATGGTTTAAAATTAGAGCTACTCATTTATTAAATTGATTGTATTTCATTCACTTTTTACATCATGAACACATCTTACGTAACTTGTAACTATCTCTATAAAGAAACCAGATATTCAGCTCACTAAGAAAACGTAAACCTTGACCAATTTTTTGACATTAACAAAGTAAAATTACTGCCAGTGTGTTTTTCTTTATAGCACAAGTTGCTAGAGATATTTTAAAATCACAAACTTTTTTCAACTAAAATCAAATATTCTTCCCCTTCCTATAAATTAATGGGTCATGAAAACTAAAGGCTAAATAAAACAAAACCCCCCTGTATGGTTTCCATAGTGGCATGCTATTTCTTGACTTGCCACAAGAGGGAGCACGTGTTTGACTGAAAACCCTCAAATGGCTGCAGTTGTAGAGTGGAGAGCAGAAACTAGAAGCCAGCATGATGCTTTGGTTTTAAAATAAGGTACACATACTGCATTCAACATTATAAACAGTGTCCCCGTTTATATAAATACCATGTGAAATATTCTGGTGGGGCTTAATTTTACAGCACTTTTTTGTTTTTTTCAATAACACATTTTTGCCACTTAGAGTAACAAAAAGAAATTGCCTAGATGCTTTAAGGATCAGGTAACACTGAAAGAAAACATTTATTTGGATACTACTTCTATGAAGTGTAAACTGGACTAAATTGCTCTAGACTCCTGGAAAGAAGGAGAACTTGGAAGCGATGCGAGTCTCTGACTTTCAGTTCCAGAGCCAAGATGTCCTAGTTTCCCATTCAATCCAAAACTCTGCACAGTGCCTGAAAGGTTCTTCCTGTCTCTGCCTTCTTCGGTCTTTGACTGTTCAACCTTTCCTCCTTACCCCTCTTCCCAGTTTGAGATCATCGAGTTTTATATTATCAGAGCCCAAGATCCAGACAGAACTGTGTTCAAATCTCGGCCCTGGCAATGTCATGCAATCCAAAAATATAACCCATATTGAATTCATCATGATCGCATTTATAATATATGCAAACAAGAATAGAACTTTGTAAGTTATTCCAGCATATTGGTGGCAATGATTTACACATCTCCACTTTATTCTTTAAAGGGTTCAAAAGTGCATCTCAGAAAAGATTCATTTTTAATCCGAGGAGCATCACCTGATTTTTTTCAAAGTAAGAAGATTCTTAAGAATGAACATTATCTGGACAAAAATAAATAAGTATTATGCACACTATTTTACTCTTACTTTTACTCGCTATTTGGGGTAGTATTGGCTGTTGTCCCATTTCCCTGTAATGCCCTCCTTTATTAGTCCCTTTCAGAAAATCATTGTTCTCTTTTCTGGATTCTTAAAGTACTTTGCACATAAGGGCTTTACATGCATAATAATCAAGTGCTTGTTATAGTGTGAGCTGCTTAGTGTTTACACAATCATACCGTATAGCAAAAACAAATGAGAGTTCTGTGACGAATGGGTGAATGAATGCACCAGTTAATAAATGAACGGTTAAAAAACAGTTCAAAATATTCCTCCCGGTATTTTGGAAAATTGCTTTTTTATATATAGAAACTAAATGCAATGCATAATCCCTTATTGTATCAAAAAGAAAATAAATAGTTATCACAGACATTTAGAGAGATTTGAGTGGGCACTCTATGATAGGTAATATTATTGCATTAGTGTGAAATCTGGAGGGTTCATAATGGCATTGCAATAATGTAGGAGAGGGTCCTTATTCCTGGGACATATACAGTAATACTAAAGTTTTTAACAGTGAAATGACATAATATCTGCATTTACATGCAAGTTATATGTATTAGACATATGTAGATATGTGGTGATGGAGAGAGAAAGGAAATGTTGACAGCTGATGAATTAGGTGAAGGTGCATAGTTCTTTTCAGCTTTATCAATAAGGAGGGGGGAAACAAAGAAAGACTACATGTTTATACTGAGTTTGGTTTTTAATCCGAGACCAACTCAATTTTCATTCTTTTGCATTTACTTTTTCCCCGGATGTTCACAGGATTTTTCCTTTATCCTAGTTAGCACTGTATTTCATTTATGTTCCTTGGAACAACTAGAAGTCCTTTTAATCTACAGGGACAGATTTTTTTTTTTAACTGAGGAAGTTTTCTTCTACAACATATTTAACTGTTGCTTGCACTTAATTATTCTAATAAATTTCAAACAAATGTCTCCTGTTCGTGCATTATTTGCCCCCACAAACTTTCACCTATTTTTCTTCCCTCTCCAGTGAACTTCCCCAAGTCCACTCTTTACGTCCCTAGAGTGATAATTTTTCTATCTTCCATCTTTCGCCGTTTCATGCTGATGCTTATGCCTGTTTTCATAGAATTTGTGTTTTCTTGTTCTATACAATTTCAAATCAAATGCGTTCAACTTTTTTCTTCTGTGCTTTTTACTGACTTTCTCAAAAGTATGAGTTTTCATCTTCAGATTGTTTATCATCTATTATACTATTATTTTCCCAAACCATCTTATAGAAAAAGAACTGGTTCTATGATCAAGTAACTTAGAAAAAAAAAAACTCTGGGTTGAAAAACTAAGTTTCTTGGCTATAGGACCTCTGAGACTTCATTATGCTTTCGCTAAGTCAGAGCAGAAAGGATGTAGTATGACATTTTTTTCAAATGCATTGAACTCCTGAACCCTTGGTTCTACGGAATGCTTCTGGCTCATCGAAGAATTCACGTTCTAGAACATAAGTTGGAAAATTTTGTTACTGAGCATCCAGAGTCTCATGATCTTTTTGTGTTATTATATTCGTCCTTGAATGAAAGGAAATTTGATGTTCAGAAAAAAAAACTCACATGCACCTGTCCTTCTTTCCATCCATTTCAATGAGGGTACATTCGTCTTTTTTAGCACATTTCTCTTTTTTGCTAATGCACCAGGCCTCTAAACATACTGCCGAAGTCTAGCAAGTGCTCAGACTCCGCGGCTCTACCAGAGGAAGAGTGGGTCTTCTCCTACTCACCTAGCACGCCTGCTGACAGTAGGAAACAGAATTAAGTCCTCGGTCATTGCTATGGACCGAACGTTTGTTTGTTTTCCCCCTCACATTCCTATGCTTCAGCCTGAATCCCCCATGGGACGGTATTAAGAGGTGGGCCTTTGGAAGACATTTGGGTTTTGATGAGGTCACAAGGGCAAAGTCCTCACAATAGGACTGGTGCCCAACCCACTATAAGAAGAGGAAGAGACCAGAGCTCGCGCGCTCTCTCTCTCTCCCCCTCTCCCTCTCCCTACCACATGAGGATATAGCAAGGAGGCACCATTCACAAAAGAACCCTCCCCAGACATCAAGTCTGCTGGAGCCTTGATCTTGGACTTCCCAGACTCCAGAATCGTGAGCAATAGATGTTGTTTAAGCCACTCAGACTGTGGTATTTCATTACAGCAGTCACTACGTGACTAAGACAGTGATGCTCAGTTGTTCGTTCAACCAGAGGAAGGGAGGAAAAAACACAACTGCAAGAAAGCAGAGCTCTTATCTCCTTCCTATTCTGTTGGCTTCACCGAGCTGGCGACACACCGCCATCACCAGTAATCTTCCACCCTCATAGCATTTACTCTGCTGGAAGCTGCTGTCCCACTTGGATGCAGAAAAGGAGGGGGTCACGCACGGATGCCCACGGAAGACCCAAATCACTAAGTGGGTTCTACACAGGAGGGCAGTGACTGCCTGGTTTCCTGGTATCTGTCTGAGCAGGGGTCAAAGCAACCTCCCACCTTCTTTATGACCGGCCCCAACCTGGTGCCAAAGTCAAAGTCTACAACCAGCCACCCACGTGTCACTTCACCTACATGCACACTGAAGTTCGGAGGATATTTACCTAGAGTCTAACAAATCATTCACCGATAGACTCTGTTGACAGGACTACTCTGTTTCTGCATCTCATGTATATTTTGTTTGTTTTGTTTGTTTGTTTTGTCTTTTTAGGGCCGTACCCACAGCATGTGGAGGTTCCCAGGCTAGAGGTCCAGTTGGAGCTGTAGCCACTGGCCTACACCACAGCCACAGCAACGCGGGATCCGAGCCGGGTCTGCGACCTACACCACAGCTCACGGCAACGCCGGATCCTTAACCCACTGAGCGAGGCCATCATCCCCGGGGACACTAGTCGGGTTTGTTAACCACTGAGCCACAACTCTTATGTACGTTCCTGAATGGAAAGTAGTAGGACGCTAACTCAAATGATTCTTTGCTGGACACCATCTTCATCTAGAAGGACCACGGGGGACCAAATGTAAATAAAGGATCCATTTAATTCCGCCACTAAGGAAATGAAAAACAAATAACGGAATGGCATAGGTCATGAATTGCAAAAAGGTAGCAGTTTCATCACCTGCCACATGACTTATCAACTTTCCTCTTATTTATTCAATCCCTAGAATTGATTATTATGAAGTTACATTCAAAGACCAATATGCATCCTTCATTTGTTATGCTTTCTTCCAAACAGCTCAAACAACTCATGCAAAAAAAAAAAAAGAGATTTTTTTCATAAACTAAAGTAAGCCAAACCAGATGAGAAAAGTCAGATGAGTCAATGTGTGTGTTCATAGACAAGCAAAAGGAAAAAAAAAACCCAAAAAAACAGAATGCAAGCCCCCTAAATAATACTGCAATTTCTAGAAATGCTAGTCATGGGTTGTCAACAAGACAGAAGATTTCTCCATGATCCAGTGCCCTAGAGAAACAAGCTGTTTACCTGTGCATCTTTGTATGCACGTGTGTGTACAGACACAAACACAGCTCTAGACACTATGTCATGAAATGTTAATTGAACTTTACAGAGCAGTGAAAACATCTGAAATGTAATTTATCAGTAGTAACGTTAAAAAAAAAGCCAGCATATACTATAACTCACCCCAAAAGCCACTTGCTATTACAGGCGATGATATTTGCAATTAAGTTGAACACAAATTATGACTTTAATTAAAAGGCATTTTCTAAGATGCCACCAACATGTTTAAAATTTAATACATTTTATATGAGATACTGGAGTTATTAATGTAAAAATTTCTTTCTGCACCGTGGGCACTTTGTAAAAAGCAAAACAGCTTTAACCACCATCAGAATGCTCCCAGAGTCCATAGACGTTTCATTGCATAATAAATTCATGGAGCAGTTTTCCCAACCCTTTAATATGTGCCCTTCCTTGGTATGGATAATTGTATTTACATTCACGGTTAGTAGTAATAGAATTCCCGACACACTCTTGTGGCCACCATGCTCACATTAATTTTAAATGGAGAATAAATGGAGGCCCAGGGGACTGGTAATGAAACACACAGCTTTTTGCCATTGGTCGGCATCAGATGGGAATGAATCAGCAAGTCTTAAAAACTCTGGGAGCAATAACGGTGTCTCAGCAGTCAGTGGAAAGTGAGTCGGGTCTGAACCCTGTGCCAGACAGAAGGACAGAGGGCCACACTGCAAGCCCAATTTTGTCTCCTCCCGGAGTTCCTGGTAGCTCAGTGGGTTAAGGATCTGGCATTGTCACTGCTGTGGTTCTGGTTTCTGCTGTGATGTAAGTTTGATGCTTGGCCCGCGAACTTCTGCATGCCTTTGGCATGGCCCCCCCCAAAAAATGTAAGACACCCAATTTTGACCCCTCTACAAAAGTCTCATTACCGGAAACAACTAACCTGACAAGGGGAGAAACAGTCTTTCTAAAACAAGTCTGAAACTCAGCAAATACGATTATTTGTGATCTTACATGGTCCAGATATTAGAGGTTTAAGAAAGAGGCCACGGCCTTGCATATCTTTGTTCCTAGTAGGCGACAGGGTAAAAAGACGAGTGTTTGAGCATCTGCTGTCTTTGCAAATCATACTTGAAACCATGGAGACAGAGAAGAAGTATGAAATGGAATAAAATTAGGATTCTTCTTCTCAAGGAGTGTATACCCTAGTTTGAAAAGCACATTTGTACCTACTCCGAAAGTGCTACTCCTAAATATACATGATTCCTTGACTATGAAGGCTCAGCATGAAGGACACACACAAGGTCAATGTGAAAGGGGGCACAGCTTCCCTAACCGAGCTGCTCGTGTTCTCACTACTTATGGAATTGCCCTCAGAGCTGATTTATACGGCATGCAGCAACGTTTACAGAGTTCTAAGTCTCTGGTATCGCTCATGTTAATCATCCATGTTATTCAGAAAGTTGCTTCAGACAATTCTAGCCACTTCCAAGTATCCAAGTTGCCCTGAATAAATACATAATTGTCCCCGCTAAGGCCTTGAATGTAAACTGATATCCCTTCTGTGAAGACAGTTCTAGCATTTGTACAGTCCTTTGAACAGCAGCAATCTGTTCCTCTGAAGGATAAAACATTTCTTTGGTTCTAAAAGTTCTCCATATTTATTTCAAAATTGAATTATGTGGCTACTGAGACCCATCGTCGATTCCCAAGAAGGGACTTCACAGCCGTCACGAGGTACTGTGAGGAAAATCCTACATATTCCACGCTCCCATGTTCACCCGTGTTCACCTACTGGAAATGTGTCACAGTGGGTGAAACGGAGCAGGACCCCCTTGTTCTCCCCCCGCCCGCGTCCCCAGCCTGCCTTTTGTCTGTAGAAAAACTTCAGTCAAAGGATTAGTTTCCCCAGAGAAGTGAGAAAATGCAGAAGCAAAGGAAAGCAATCAGACAAGACCAAATCATCATAGCTGCGTCACTGAGCAAAGTCAAGGGCTTTAGCTCCTCCTCAAGGGCTGTGGGTAATATCCTGAGTCTTCCTAGGAGCTGCTTGTGGAGACTGAAAGCCCCTCCAGGGGAAGAAGTTAACTACATGGTGACCAGACTGCAGCCATGACATAAGCCACCCCAGTTCTGAGAACTGGCCTCTGACCCTGGAACCGGAAATTAACTGTACTTAAAACAGTCAAAGTGACGCTGGCGCGCCCACTGAGGACCAATTTCAAGAGGACTGACAGAGCTGACTGCACTCTTTCTGCAGGTAGCCCCCTCCTTCCACCTACACACCCCCTGGAACTCTCTATTAAAAGTTCTTGCCCCCTGGTGGTCCACTCCTCTGGGCAGGGGCCCGCCCCAGTTGCTGGCCTCCAAAATAAAGCAAACTTTCCTTTCCACCAACCTTGCCTCTTTCTTGGCATTAGATCAGCAAGCAATCGGACCTCACTTTTGGTAGCATGAGCTCAAGATCAGTGCACTTGTATGCCCTCCTACGATTGCTTCAAACACCTCTGAGCTTATTGCCTTCTGTCCCCTCCCCTCTGTCCCTGGACATATCTCTTCCTCAGCAGTGCCTGTGGCCAACAGGGTCTCGGCGACAGGCATTGCTAAGCCCAGTCACTCAGAGATCCGAGTCATCTTGGACGCTGCATCTGCCCTTATTTTACCCCACTTCTGAGCAGCCGCAAATCTCTGTCCATTCTCTCCTCTAAATATTTCTCACCTCCACGCTCTACTCTCTATCTGCCAATCCTCCGTCCTGGTTCAGGCTGTCACTGTGGAAACGAGCTGACCTCACTAGGAAAGAACCCCGGCAGCTCCTTCTAGACTGCCCGTCAAAGGGCCCCCTGGGCTTGGTTCACCATCGCCCCCTACGCCCACCAAGAGGTACTGCAGCTGAACTCACTTCTGACAGGGCCTCTGGTCTCCGTCCGCTAAAGGGGAGCTGCAGTTTCCCAGAGGGGGCCGTGCCCAACCCTGAGGTGCTGGGCTCTCCAAGCCACCCTGCAAACAGTTGGTAGCCAGACTCTGGTTGCTTAGCATCCAAGCAAAGATTGCTACCCCAAATCCTAAGGCCACTCCCACACTTGCCCCATAAAAAAAAAAAAGGGAGCGAAGAGTTCCTGCTGTGGTGCCACAGGATTGGCAGCATCTTGGAAACACTGGGACGTGGGTTCGAGCCCCCAGCCCCACACAGTGGCTTGGGGACCCACTGTTGCCACAGCTGCGGCTTGCGTTGCAAGCCCTGGCTGGGGAACTCCACGTGCCATGGGGCGGAAGGAAGGAAGGAGAAGGAGGAGGAGAGGAAGAAGAAGAAGAATGATGAAGGAAAAGATAAAAAGAAAAGGAGAGAAACGGGGGCCCTGCTGCTTCCAGAACCAGTGGAGTCTGAGCACAGGCAGCTGAGGGCTGTCTCTGTGGCCCCCACGCTGCAGAACTGCTGACAAATTCTGCTGTCGCTCACCTGTAATTTCAGGCCGAAGCAAGTGACGCCTCTGTATTTGTCCCTGTCACTCCTCCTCAGGACCGTCACCTATCCGTCTCTCACCCATTTCCCACGCTGCCATCAAAGGTCAGGCCAGGCCGTTTTCTGCCTCAAAGCCCCTCCTTTAATGGACCAATAGGATACAGTCCAAACTCCCCAGCACGGGATACGAGGCCCCAAGCAGTCTAGCTCCAACTTCCCTTCCCAGGCTCCATCCCTGCAGCCGATCCACACACACACACACACACACACACACACACACACACACCCCTACACTGTCTTACCCCCACCTCACTCTCCACTCCACAAAACACCAGCCACATTCACAGCTCCGTGCCCTTGCCTTGCGGGAATTGCTGTTCCCACACGGCTACCATGTGACACAAACTCAACACAAACGCTGCCCCCTCTGGTCTCACAACAAGACGGCTGTGTTATGACCGCCCTGAAGACCAGGGCCAGGACTGTGCCTTGCTCTAGCAGAGGCTCGGCACAGAGTAGCCACTCAAATGTTTGTTCAAGAAATGAACAGCTGTATAAATAAGTGGTGTCGGCTATGAGATGAATCACCCTGAACTCCAACGATGAGCTTTTTGGCTTCATGTCCTCAATGTAGTCATTTTTCAACTATTTTCAGTCTTTTATCATTTGCTTTTTTTTTTTTTTTTTTGGCGGCATTAGGGAAGTTCATGGGCTAGGGGTTGAATCGGAGCTGTAGCTGCCGGCCAATGCTACAGCCACAGCGATGCCGGAACGAAGCCAGATCTGTGACCTGTGCCACAGCTTGCGGCAACACCAGATCCTTAACCCACTGAGCGAGGCCAGGGATTGAACCCGCATGCTCACAGAGACAGTGTCAGGTCCTTAACCCACTGAGCTACAATGGGAACGCCTTATCATTTGCTCTTCAAAGGGTTTCGCTGAAGATGCATCTGGAATTCCCTCTACTATTCTGGAGACAGTTATGTGCAGAGCTGCCTAAAGTAAAATCACGAAGTGCAATGCAGAATCTCTTCTGAAAAACGCCTCTGAAATGCAACTCTAGCCCTCAAGGTGTATTTTTTCTTAAGGCGTACTCTAAGCAATAATACTCATGCTTATGGGACACCAAACATGCAATTAATATTAATGACAACAACAATAATAATGTTCTTTAAAGTCATTGTTGAAATCCAGAAAGAGCCAAATCAGTTGACATCCCACCCGAATTTTATACTTTTCATCAGAAAAACAAGTCTCTATCCATGACAAATAAGCATAGGGCCACAAAAACTACCTGTCATGCATCTAATGAAGACAGATCCTCCGGCTCCCGCGTATAGCGTGTAGTATCGGAAAGCACTGCTGCAATTCACAGCTAATTAGTGTCTTGCCGTTATGAGAGGTGTCACGGCCCTAACTCTCTCTCCAGATCTACTCAGACCTCACAAGAGCTGACAGCCATGCAGGGATCACAACAAGTCCATTAGCACCCACCCCAACCACGGGCTGCTGCTTGGCTGAGCCCACCCAGGCATCAATAAATCATGCTTCTTAGGGAACGCTCCCCAGTGACTGTAAGCCACTGCTGCCTGGGGAATAAAGACAATACTTCTCAGGAAAGAGAGAGAGAGAGATGAGAGAGATTAGTTGCCTTCCTTGGGCAGCGCAACAGTCAGCAGAACTGAAGACCATCAACTCAGGCTGATTAAGGAACAACCCTACCAAGAAATAAATCCATGAGTGGTACGCCTGAAGACCCTTAGTGATGATCAACAGTCAGCAACAGGGTGGATCGTGTGTTTGCTTTAAGGATATATCGAAGACCCTTTTCTTTCCATTTTCCCCCTATAAATCCATCCTTTGGGCACATAAGAAATTGTTCCTCTCAGCAGAACGTACCAGGTAAACGTGCGTTTACTGGGTTCTCCAGTAACACACGGTCAGCAGAGAATTTGTTTGAAAGACTCTAAATGCTATCAGTTCATTGAAAAAGAATCTATAGCGACATGAGGGTCTCCAAGTAGGGCTGAAAAAGCTTCCTAAATCCATAAAAAAAGCTCTAGAGTATTCTCAGCACATAACAGCCAATATCCTTGTAATTCTCTTCTAAGCCTGTAAAGCTGTTTTGTTCCACAATGTTCTGCTTAGAAAGTGTTCAGAATCGTCCCTGTGGCCTGGGAATTATTCAAAGATATGACTCGGGTAATTCTACCTTTAGTTTGTTTTCCTCGTGGAAATATTCTTCTGTATTTTTAATGCTAGGAAAATTAAATACAGAAGAATATTTCCACATAAACAAACGTGGGTGCATTTAAACAAAGACTTCCTGATGTGTGTTCTTATCATTAGGCAGAGCGAGATCCAAAAGATTCACTTCTCTTCCTCTGCATGTAATATTCTTGGGGAAATCTTCAAACATTTATCTATAAAGATACCTACCACATTGTATTTTATAACAGCAAATTTACTAAAAGTAGTGAAAACATACAAAAAATGAAATAGGTTAACTAAACGATGATGCACCCATACAAAGAGAGTTATGTGCCTTCTCAGATAAAGACGTAGAAGAACATTAAAGGACCTGCAAAGACATTCACAGGATACTGAAAGACAGAACAAGAAAAATGGAGCCTAGAAGGGGGTTCCTGTTGTGGCGCAGCGGAAACGAATCCGACTAGGAACCATGAGGTTGTGGGTTCAATCCCTGGCCTCACTCTGTGGGTTAAGGATCCGGCATTGCTGTAAGCTGTGGTGTGGGTCAGAGACGTGGCTCGGATCCTGCGTGACTGTGGCTGTGGTGTAGGCCGGCAGCTACAGCTCCAATTCGACCCCTAGCCTGGGAACTTCCATATGCTGCAGGTATGGTCCTAAAAAGCAAAAAAAAAAAAAAAAATGGAGCTGAGATATACACACACACGTGTGTGTGTGTGTATACATGTGAATACATTTATATGTGTATATATATGCACATATATACAACGTATATAGTAATACATATATTTAATTTATAAGATGATATCAACTTTGCTTTCTGTTTATAGGTATGTGTGTGTTTGTTTAAATAAATATATGTGTATGTTAAGCGTAGAACACAGCTTGCCAGGAAATGTATTTCAAAATTAAAAATCTGTCTTTAGAAAGTGATTTCCTAGGTTGTTCTTCTTTGAGCTTTTCTGTTTATATAAAAATGTTTGATTACTTTCATATCAGAAAAAAAATTACTATGCATAATAAAATATTCACACACGTCACCTGGGTATGCACCAGGGTGAGGTCGCAGCCTGGCAGGGCATCAGTTCTGAGGAGCTGATACCCAAACTCTATCAATCATTAAATATTTTGGTTATCACCCTGAGTATAAACAAGAAAGGTCAGAGCACATCATCTTGAGCACATTTCAGCATTTTCTAGCTTGGGAGGCGTGGAGCTGAAGCCAAATGGTTCTAGAATACTGTGTTGACCCAGAGCGAGAATAAGCAGGAGCTGAAAGATAAACCCTCTGGAAAACCCACCTCGACACCGCTGCCCTTCATTCTCTCCAGCTCCAATCCATCTGCCCTAATATTTGGGACCACTAGGTATGAGGAAGGAAAATGGTACCAAACTCACAGTCTGAGTTCAGGCCGGGCCAAATTCTGGTACGTGTGGGCTCAGGACCAGGCTTCAACGTGGTGCCGTAGAGCCAGGCAGATGCAAGGTGCCTCAGAGCAAGAGGTGTAATAAGTGTTTACTGCAGGGACACAGGGATAAAGGAGGCAAAAACTCTTCCCCTGAGAACTTTACATCTGGTTGGAGACACAGGGCACATGCCTAAAAGGGGATAATAACACCAGGGATGGACCTGGACAATATAAAGACCAGGGCCAGGACAAGGAGAAGGTCTCACGTGAAAAACGGACGGACTGGAGTCTCTAAGAAAGGGTATTCTTCAGATTCTCTGAAGCAGAGACATGCCTCGAAGCACCTGTGACTCTCAAAGGAAACTCTCAGACCCCCTGTCCTTCTTTCCTAGGGTATCATAAGCACGTACCTGACCCTTAGCTGGAAAACTGCACTTGACCAAATGTTACATCTCAGGGATTAATTAAGCGCATTTGCATTCAGCATTTCAATACATTTTCTATTTACCAGGTGAAGACAAATGACATTTAAAAAAAAAAAATCAATTTTGACAGCAGCTTAGATTTTGCTTCTTTTCACTTCCCTAGAAGGACAGACTCCTAGATAATGCAAAGGTGAGAAAACACGGGCAGATCCATATATTTTTCATTTCATATCTAGGGTGTGTGTGTTTGAAACTATCTACAGATACTTCTAGCCACAGATTGAAGTTTTTTTGCTAATTTTACATTATTTTTGCACAGCTCAGGAGACAATTTTGGTACTGCCGTGAGGATAACAAATAAGGTGAAATTTAAACTTCACATGTCCATGTTATCCCAGCAGGTTCATGACTCCAGACTCTCAAATCCATCCTTAAATCACACCAAACAATGCCCATACCTGAAAGGGAGAAATCGCCTTTCTGACTTTCACTTTCTCTGATTAGAAAAGCACCCGTCTGATTTTCTGAATATAGCAGTTGTTTTTCTGCATCTGCTCTCTTGATTGCTCCAAAGAACCACCTAGAAAGACAGAGAAACAAACTTTAGCAAGTCATCATTCTTTTTTTGTTTTTGTTTTTGTTTTTTTAAGAAGCAAGAAGTTTGGCCAGAAAGGATTCCAGGATCAGAAAGGTTTGAAACTCTTTAGCAGCGGGATAACAGGCATAAATGGTAGTTTTTGATATTTGGTGGGATATTTCTGGATGTCTGCAACCCTCCAGGAGTCTTAAATATATTACGAAATAGCATTGCCACATCCCTTCTCACTCCCGCATTCTCTCTGGGAAACCCCGTGTTCCCCTTCTGTCAAATCCAAGGCTTCCAGGCTGGGCTCAGCACCGCAGGCTGAGTCTGTCACGCTCCGTACCTTAAAACTACTCGCCATCAGACTGTCTGCTGCCTCCCCTAACACCTCCTAAATGTTAGGGAGCAAATATTCCAATCCAGGGATTCATATATTTCACCTCAAAGTGCCACAGCCACAGCCACAGCAACGCGGGATCCGAGCCGTGTCTGCAACCTACACCACAGCTCACGGCAACGCTGGATCCTTAACCCACTGAGCAAGGGCGGTGATCGAACCCACATCCTCATGGATGCTAGTGGGATTCACCAACTGATGAGCCACAATGGGAACTCCTAGAAGTATATTTATATCTCATTATTCTAAAGAGTAAATACTTCACTATATGTTTCACATACATACATTTGTTATTTTAATTATTATTATTGTTGTTGTTGTTTGGTCATTTTAAGGCCTCACCTGCAACATAGGGAAGTTCCCAGACTAGGGATCGAATCGAAGCTAAAACTGCTGGCCCATGCCACAGCCACAGCAACACCAGATCCGAGCCACATCTGTGACCTACACCACAGCTCGTGGCAATGCCAGATCCTCACTCATTTAAGGAGCCCACTAACTGAGGATCAAATCTGCATCCTCATGGATCTTAGTCGGGTTCTTATCCCACTGAACCACAATGGGAACTCCATACATGTGTATTTTAAATAACTGTCTATTAATGATATAATTTTCCCCGCCCAATACATGTATAAGCAAGGAGTTTTTGAAAATCAAATGATAAAGATGTAGTAATTTTATTACACTTGCAGAGAGGAACTCCTTGGTGAATTTTTTTAAAAATTATTTTCTGTCTCACCAGTTCTGGATTCTTGCAGAATAGATGGGTACAATCACTTTACCAGGCTGATCTCACCAATACTGAATCTAGAGTAACAAGGAAATACACGTAACTATTTGACTGGATGCATCAGCTCACTTAATACCTGGAATTTTACTTAGCTGAGCTATCATCCACAAACAAAGAAAATCCATACAAAACCGTTTTCCGGATGTAGTGGCATTTATGACGCCATCTCAAAGATGCCGCATCTGCTGTAGGCTGTGTTTGCCCGAGCAGGCGCTGCTGTACAGACTAAGAGGCAACCGACAGTTTGTTCCACCCTCTGCACAGGTGAAAACTGTTCCTTAATTTGTGGTTTGAGTGGCAGGCACACCTGTCATTCTCCTCACTTCTGCCTTTAAAGTCCCCGTCCACCCCGTTCTGGAAGGGCACACACGCCCCAGGGCTGGTGGTCAGCAACCACTTTCAATGCTCTCTCTAAGCTTAAAGTGCCCTAAAGTGAGCGCTGGGGAGCGATGAGGGCATCCTAGGAGGCAGAAAGCATCAGAGGAGAGTCTTAGGGGTCAGTGATCCTCTGAGTGTGTTCCCTGGACCAGGAGTGTCAGCAGCACATGGGAACCCTACTGGAAATTGGCAGGCTTCACGCCATACCTCCTGAATCAGAGACTCTGGGCGTGGAGCTCAGCAATTGGGGTTTTTGTAAGTCCCCAGGTAAATCTGAGGCACGCCAAAGTTTGAGTTACTGAGGTATAGAAATAGTAAAGAAGTCAGAAATTTATAGAAGACATCTGAGAATAAGTTAGTTGGGCACTTGTGAAAAATCATCCGATAAAATGACACTGCACCCACGCACACACACACATTTTACTGATAACGAAAATATTCTTGCCATCCTCCACCTGCCATAAAAGAGATCTTAAGAAAAACCAAAAAGGAGAGGACACCCATAGTAACTGATAACCTTGGAGAAAGAAATGCTTCAGTTAGATGAAAATGGAGCAAAAGGTACAAAGTCTGTTTCAGACGAAAGGAATATACAAGCGAAGTCTAAGATCTTGCAAACATTTGAGTGTCCACTGGGTGTAAAGTCTGCAGCACTGACATAGAAAGGTCTACAGACATATTGCTGGGTGAAAAAGGGTAAATTGCAGAGTACCAGGAATATTAGTTTTATTTATACCTTAAAAACGACAAACCAAAAATTATATGTGCTTCCTTCTCTGGAGATTAGGGAGAGATAAAAATGATGCCAAAGGACCTGCCCTTCTCAGCCTGCTTTCTTCTCTCTAGTTTGGATGTTTACAGTAAGATGCAGCTTTATATCATTTGACAATTTATTCAAACAAAAAAATTAAAAGAAGTCAATCAGGTATACGCTCCAAAATTCTACCTGTTAACAAAGATATGGACTAGAAACTTTAGCAGTTAGAATAGATAGAAATGGAGTTCCCGGTGTGGCTCAGCGGAAATGAATCTGACTAGCATCCATGAGGACGCAGGTTCAATCCCTGGCCTTGCTCAGTGGGTTAAAGATCTGGCATTGCCATGAGCTGTACTGTAGGTCGCAGAAACAGCTCAGATCTGGCATTGCTGTAGCTGTGGTGTAGGCGGGGCGGCTACAGCTCCGATTCGACCCCTAGCCTGAGAACCTCCATATGCCGTGGGTGCGGCCTTAAAAAAAGACAGAAAAAAAAGAATAGTTACCCATGTGCAAATGGGAAATAAATCGCACATAACAAATTATCAGTGTAACAAAGATTTTATTTTAACTTGATAAATTATACTCTAAATATTCACATTTGTATAATTTTTCATCTGTTTTAATTATCTTATTAAACTAAACATGACATTTCAAAAGGAAAAAAAGGGAATCGATAGATACAAGGGAAATCTCAAAGGGATATGGGACCGGTGATCACGGATGAGCAGTGAAACAGATGGAAGAGCAAAGATGAACCCAGGTCTGCAGCCTGAAGGACAGTGTGTTCGGCGGCGCGGCGCAAGGTGGAGCGTGGTGAGAAGTAAGAGCTGCAGCATGTCACTGGGAAAGTTATGCCTGGACTTCCTCATTTGTAAGGGAGACTCATGACCATTACCCGCAGGCTTGTTTGGAGCTTAAGAAAAATAAGCATGTAAAGTGCTCGATCCCCGGCCACAGGCACACTCAATGAGCAGCACCTACTTTAAGAGAACTGCTTTCAGGGAGAAATTATTTACTTGGTTTTAGACGTGGGAGATTTAAGGTAATGATAGAAGAAGAATGAATATGGGAGCACGCTCGCACTTCTCCGTGTTTGTTTCGAAGGTTTCTCCCCAAGTGACAGCCCGCTGTCCTGCCCGCCAGTCTTGACCAGGTCATGCTGCCACCAGGTGGCGGTAGCTCATTTTACGCATCCCAAAAGCAAAAGGATGCTGTCCTGTGATTAACTAGCTGTTCCTTAAAAAGAGAGAGGAAATGAAATGTGTCTTTAAAAAAAAAAAAGAAAAAAATGGGGTTCCCATTGTGGCTCAGTGGGTTAAGAACCCGACACAGTGTCCGCATGGATCCCCAGGCTTGCTCAGTGGATGAAGCATCTGATGTGACTACCAGCTACCGCGTAGGTCACAGATCCCACTCAGATCCATCGTCCCGGTGGCTGTGGTGCAGGCCGGAAGCTGCAGCTCTGAGTTGACCCCTGGCCTGGGAACCTCCGTATGCTGCAGGTGGGTCTGTGAAAAGAGAAAATAAATAAATAATACATTTTTTTAAAAGCAACACAGTGTATGCAGCATTACTGAATATCAACATTTAAATCATATAGATGAGAATCAAAATTTAGGGAAATCGACACATTAATAGATGTGGCATCTCCACTAACGCTCCCCCATTTTATGTACTAGAATCTTCTATCCACTCTGCTGCCTCGCTGACAGGTACAAAGTAGGACACTCAGAGTCCCAATCAGGTGGAGGTCATTTCCTGTGCCATTTATTTTTTTTTAAGAGAAAACCCATCCTCAGTAACTGCTGACTAAAGTTTAACATAGTTGAATGGATAATTTATTTTTTTCAGTGTCTCCCTAAAAACCAAGACAGCTGGCCTTAAACCACAGAAGAGAGACCCTAAAAAAAATAAGCTTCTAAAACCAGTCCCTGAAAAACACTTGTATCCTCCCAGCAATGGCAAAAAAGGAAAGTGGGCAGGTCAACCTGGCATAGTCACCATGCAGAAAGTACCCTGGGTTGACTCCCCTGGCCGAATGCCAGGTCATGAGTGTTTTGTCATTGTCATCACAGTTACACGGGCCGTAATGGATGAAAACCACCTGGCGTCCTCATCAGTGTGGTTTGGGATTACCAGTGACACTAACTTTTCGCAAAACACCTACGGTTTTCAAGGACATCATCACATCACAGTTAGCCATTGGTCGCATCTAAATGCAAGGCTTGGCATCACAGCCCCTTGAGCTCTGAAGGTTGTGTAGGACTCACCTGCACTGATTTGCGTTTCAGCAACACAGCCCGGAGAACCTCCATCAGAATTCCTTATGGTCCACGTCATCAGGACCCTCCCCTGCCATGAAATCTCCTGAGGCTCAGCATCCCCCTTGGCTTGCAATAAATTAAGCCTGCCACTTTCCCAGCTCTTCTAGCATGATAAGGACGAAGAAAAAAATAATAACGTGCATCTGTATTTTCTTATTCTTTCCTTCTTTGCCACTTTCCCGACCATAATCTTTGTCTGCTGCATCACTGCCGTTTGGACTATGGCAATATTTTACTATCCGTTCTCTTTACCCTTAATAGCTTCCACTTCCTGATCACCAACAAGGAGCCAGGCACAGTTGCTACAAGTTGTACAAGCATCATCTTAGTCTCTCTCCCCTTTGCTCACACCACTGTCCCTAGATTAATCATCTGAAAGTACAACCTGGTACATCTCACCTGTACATATACATAGAAAAGCTTTAAGGGTTCCCTTTGCTTATGGAATAAAGTTGATCTGGAATCCCAGGTCCCCCTCTGGACACTAGCCATTTCCACAAGCTTATCTTCTCCACAACAACTCTGTTTCAGCTACATACATCCTCTTACTGCCATTGGCGGTGGCGTTACTTAAGCCTGCCTACCTAGAATTCCCACAGTACTCAGCCACCACCCCACCTGCAAAGCCAGCCCCTGTGTCATCTTACTTTTTAATTTGAGATTGCTCCCCGTATTCACTGGAGGCTGCGGTCCTTCCTGGCACCAAGGCTGAGTCTGATGACACCACACATGCCTTTTGGAGCAGTTGAAGCAATTCATGTCCATGAAATGGTTAACACGTTGTACCTCACCGTGGCAATCTTTATAGTCTTTTGGTTTATACTGAATGTTGGACTTTAGATAACACTTGCCTTCTCCCGTAATCTGCTCTTTGGGCTTGCCACGGAGTGCGGACAGTAAAGCGCTTAAGGGAGATGCTTTATCTGCTCTGGGCCGGTTGCAGCACAGATTTGAATGTTAATTGGCCTCTGAAGACAGATTCCAGTCTGACCTCTCTCCTCCGCCAAAGAGAACCCTCCCCCAGGAACGGAGAGGGTCAAAAATGAGGCTGACTTGTCTGTCCCCCAAAACGCAAGCCTCTCAGGGTTGTGCACACAAAAAGCACGCGTGATAAAGGTGTCACTGTCACATCCTGTATCTGAGGTGAGACTTGCAGTCACACAGAAACCAGGAAGCTCCTTGCTTGGGTCACTTGATAAAGCCCTTCTGTTGTGGTTCACCTTTGCCATCATCATAAAAGGGGACTTTTGAAGGAATTTTCTCAGAGAGGAAGAAAGGTGAACTAACTGGTACTTTCCCCGCTGAGGAAGGAGCAGCACTGTGTGTTTGTGAAAGAATCTGATTGTAATCTGAATCCACTTCCCTGAGTCTAGTGATCAGAAGTATGCAATTCCTCATAAAAAGTTTACGAAAAACACAGCCAAGTTTCGCTAGGCGTTCAGTCTCTAGGCAGCGATTTTGCTTCACAGCCATCCCACTTGCGTAAAAGGAAATAGAAGCTAAAACTGATTTCTCTTTTTAAGATAAAAAACAAAGTGTGTACACATGTAATAGCCTTTCCAATCACTGAGCCTGAAATAAAAGGCTTGTAAATTTTAACCGATCTGTTCTGTTCTGGTACAACATTTGTGATAATATTTGTCCTAGGAACTAGGCGAATATGGTTTCGAGAGGAAAGCATTAATCATTGAGTAGTTTCTGTCTTTGTCACATCCAAAGAAAGTGAGTTCAATTGATTTTATAATTCCTGAGGAAATGCCTTACTTCACAAAACACCATAAATGTTCATTCGAACTCCTTATATGAATAAGCTTTGTGGTAGCAGTGGTTTTTTTTACTAGATATATAGAGAACTAATTTTAGTGACAGTCCCACTCAATTTCCTACCCCCCAAAATAGTTATCTTCTTTCATGAATCATTTCCTTTCTCACTCCAAGACAGAAGAGAAAAGGAACCTTTTATTCTCCCCCCTCCCCTCCCCCTCTTTTTTTTAACGGCCATACCTGCAGCATGTGGAAGTCCCCAGGCCAGGGGTTCTAATCATAGCTGCAGCTGCAGCCTACACCACAGTCACGGCAACACCTGATCCAAGACACATCTGCGAACTAAGCTGCAGCTTGTGGCAATGCCAAATCCTTGACCCACTGAGCAAGGCCAGGGATTGAACCCTCGTCCTCACAAAAACAACATCAGGTCCTTAACCCACTGAGCCACAAGGGGAACTCCAAGGAAGGTTTTAATTCACTTAAATAATTTTACTCCAGGTGTCGTGAATGATATTATTTCTCTCCCACTTTATTTAAACAACTGAGTATTCTTTTATTTTTTTTTATATTTTTTTTATTTTTTGCCTTTTTGGGGCCACACTCGTGGCATATGGAGGTTCCCAGGCTAGGGGTCAAATCAGAGCTGTAGGCTGGGCCTGCACCACAGCCACAGCAGCATGGGATCTGACCCACGTCTGCAACCTACCCCACAGCTCACGGCAACACTGGATCCTTAACCCACTGAGCGAGGCCAGGGGTCAAACCCACATCCTCATGGAAACTAGTCGGGTTCATTAACCGCTGAGCCACGACGGGAACTCTGAAGTATTCTTTTAAAATCTACAAAATAACTTGTTCTTTGGGAACTACCTTCATGAAATAAACAAGACCAAACAGTCTAACCAGCTGGGAGTCCCTATATGCACCTGCTCTAGATGGGTTAATTATGCCATGCTTTGGACTTGGCAGTCCAGTCTGCATTGCCTGGATACAGCTTTCTCATGCTGGAAGGAAAAAGGAGGAGCGTCTGTCTGCTCTTCTGCCATTGCCAGAGGTGACAAGGATTTTACGACTGATACAGCACCTGTACCCACCATTAGAATGGACACCAGAGATACCAGAGGCTCGTGTGGAAGTTTCAGCCGTGGTGCTTAGCGTTTTAGCACGAAGTGATGCACCACGTCATCACTACCTTCAGTAAATCCTTTATTCCAAATAAAAGACAGTCAATATCTTAAAAGTACCTTAACCTTCTTATGACCCCACAGGGTAATACTAATATAATTTTCTATGCGCTTTATAGGTTGACATATATCAGTAATATTTATATCCTAATGACAGATGAAAAACCAAAAGAGGAAAAAGAGGGTCTGCTTCTTGCCCTGTTGAGTATCTCAGAGTATCAAGGGAGGAATAAGTGACCATGTTAACTGAGGAATAAATCCAAAAGAAAGCAATAAAACAGAGCATTTAATCTCAAGGATGTACCGTCAGAGATATGAACACCCGACAGTGTGTCGATGATGGAAGCCTTCTTAAAGAAAATACATTTTGAATAAGGATTTGAAAAAAGATGAGGAATCTAGAGAAATGAAAGACAAGGAGGTGGGCACAGGGGAAGGACCAACACGGTGTCTGCGACCAGACTGGTTTGGGGGCAACAGTGGGGGAAGAAGGGCCATTAAAGGAAGAAGGAAAAAAAAAAAAACAGCTCCTCGATTAACTCCGTGAGAGAACCCACTAACTCCATGGAAGAAGCAGATTTTCAGCAAAATTTAAAAAGTGCATTAGGAGGATGTTAAGAGTGTCTATTTAAAATTCAACATATTAGAGAATATTAAGTTCCGGGCACCCCAGCAAAAAAGGATGTAAAAATTTGACTTGCTCTTTAAAAACTGTTTAACAAATTTAAGAGCTATAAGTAAGGAGAGTGGGGGAGGCACAGGGGAGAGCTGATCGGAATTTTAGAGCTGGAAAGAAATGGTTATGTGATCCACGGGCAAATCTCTGAAACTTACTGTAAGTGTGTTATAATGAGTACATGCATTTTTCTGGGAAGAGAATCCACTGTTTCATTAAATTCTCAATGATGCCTGTGACAGAAAATACGCATCTTCTTCAGTAAGGCTAAGTGTTTTTAAGCCAGACTCACACAGGAACTGGTGACAAAGCCATAACCACAGCCTACCACCATAAAAGTCCTTCACCCATTCATTTTTCATTTGGCAATGACAACAATTCATTCAAGCACCTGCTCTGTGCCAGGCACAGGTCTGGTTGGTAGAATTTCAGCAGCGAATGAAGGAAACAAAAAGCCCTGCCTTTGCGAAGCTCACATATTAATGGGGAAGGACAAACAATAAACAAAATAAATAAGTCACTGAGTTCAATGAGTTCGAAGGTGATAAGTACAAAGGAGAAAGATTAAAGAAGCAACGTAAGGAGGGAAAGTGCATTTTATTTATTTATTATTTATCTATTTTTTGCTTTTTAGGGCCACACCCACAGCATATGGAGGTTCCCAGGTTGGGGTCCAATGAGAGCTGTGGCTGCCGGCCTACACCACATCCTCAGCAACACCAACGTGGGATTCAAGCCATGTCTGCAACCTACACCACAGCTCACGGCAACACTGGATCCATAACCCACTGAGCGAGGCCAGGGATTGAACCCGCAACCTCATGGTTCCTAATAGGACTCATTTCCGCTGCTCACGGGAACTCTGGAAAAGTGCATTTTAAAAATGACTCTTAATAAGCAGCAGAAAGCGGCAGGTAGAATCCCAGAGGGTTTTTCCTCTGTGTCCCTAAAGTCAAAAGTAATCAGAATAAACGGAGCTGAGGAGGAAAAGTGGGTAGAATTTCTGAGCAGAGTAATCCCTTAAGTGAGAATCATAGCCCGCTCTAGGACTGAAGCCAATATCCAGATTTTGCAACTGCAGTCTGGCCCAGATGTATCAGTGGGGTTATTATTATTATTATTATTACTATTATTATTAAGGAATAAACAAGGTCCATCAATTTCACTCATTTCTACCACTGACATTTATGGAAACACAAATCACAGAAAGCTGCAAGTATCCTCCGGGAGTCTCCTTGGGGGCAGTGGTTCTTTAGCTAAAGAAAAAGGAGCAATCTGTTTAACAGGAAGAGTAATGTTCTAGGGAAAATAACCATATGTAAAATAGAAATAATATTTCTGATTATAATGGCATAAATAAGGTAGGGTTTCTTCATAGATATCTCTTCGATCCATATGAAAATCAAAAGGTTTAGGCGAAGCTGTCTTTCACGTTCGGCCAACATAAAATGAAGAATAAAATCTCTGTCTAATCTTAATCCACAGGAGGGACCCAGAGACAGACACATATGCGTGGATGTGGATATATGAGTGCGTGTCTGTCTGTCTGTCTGCAGCTACCATCACAGATGTGCACTGATTTCACGGCCTTTTTAGAAGCTTAAATGAAGCAGGTGTTCCCAGGCACATAAGGAGTACCGCAGAGAGTCAGTTAAAGGTCAGAAAGGGCACACACATTCTCTTATTTATCTTCTAATAATTTGACCCTGGGCACTCAGCTGCCCACTAAAGACGGCTATCATTAATAACTACCAATAATAACTCCAGCATGAATCACTGAAGTTTACAACCCACATAAAGGCCACGCACTGGACTTTGAAATGGTAGAAGTTGGACACGTCCCCAAAGCAGCTGGTTCCTGTTGAAACGAAAGCCAGAAGCACTGCCAGAAAAATACACCTTTTGTTGTCGGTGTCAACAAGCTGTTTGTCAAGGAAACAAAAAGGACGGCTCTGCTAGGCCCAGGCGAGTGTTCTGAGGCTGAAAGTCGGTTTTTGGCTTGTTTGTGCTCGGAGTCGGAGGGAAGGCAGCTGCATGAGGGTGTTAAGGCCTCACTCCTGGAACCGGTTATGAGCAAAGGCTGTCTGAGAGGAGGAAAAGTGTCCCTTACCGGCCACCCCAGCTGGCGGGAGCACACCTGGGCCACTCAACTTCCTCCAGGGCCTGTTTCCAACCCCACTTTGCCTAAGAAAGCCAGAGGGTGTGTCCCAGGCAAAGGGCCCCAGGCGTGAGGTGGGGCTGGGGACACCCCAGTCCCAAGTGCAGCACACCAAGCCTTTGTTCTCTCAGGTCCCCTCTGCCCCGTGGGGCACCTCACTCTCTTATTTTCCCCCCATCCAACAGGTTGTAAAGTCAGTCCAGATTTTGTGCAAATTTGCAAAGAACAAAGATCTGAGCACAAGCTAGAATAGGAAATGCCTTCAAACACATATCAGAAATCTCTGATCTTAGAAAGTCAATATCCCAAAATTTAAATTAAAAAAAAAAAAAAAAGAGTTCCCATCGTGGTGCAGCAGAAATGAATCTGACTAGGAACCACGAGGTTCGATCCCTGGCCTCGCTCAGTGGGTTAAGGATCCAGGGTTGTTGTGAGCCGTGGTGGAGGTTGCAGATGCGGCTCAGATCTGATGTGGCTGTGGCTGTGGCTGTGGCGTAGGCCGGCAGCGGTAGCTTCAATTCGACCCCTGGCTTGGGAACCTCCATATGCCATGAGTGCGGACCTCAAAAGACAGAAGACAAAAATAAAACCAATTTTAAAAAAGAAAGGCAATATCCCTTTCCTTGAAGAGGGAATTTCCCAGCACCCTGCAGGGCCAGAACCCCCTGCCTTTTACATGCTTTTGCAACAAAATACCCCGGCTTTTGTATGCAAGGCAATCAGGTTCTGGGATTCCATCTGCATGTGCCAACAGACATAATTCTGTCCATCAAAGGCCATCCAGTCCAGGTCTTGATTCTCAGCAGTATCAGCAGCCGCAGCTTGAAAACAGAATTTTTTTCAGCCCATCAAATCCTCAACTGGGCACACCACAATCCACAGCAGAAGGTGGCAACACAGCTACGCATATTCTCGCTGTCAAGGAGAAGGACACTCCCAAGCATAAGGGTGAAGGGGCTGGGTGTCTTTCCAGTTTTGTACCTTAAAGAACACAATTTTTTTAAAACAAGGGATTTCTTGAACTAGGTTAAAAGATTTGCTCTCTCCAAGTGTCCTCTTAAGTGGATAAACTAATGATACGCAATGTAAATAAACACTGCTTGTAAAGACCACGTAAAGCTCTTGGTATGCAAGGATGTGTTCTAAGAAACTAAAACATGCCCTGCCTGGAGCGTCACCTGACTGATTAGCCAAGTGCAATGAAAGCAGGTTTCATGTCGTCATTTTGGTGATACGAAGACTTGCAGTTACTAAACACCATGCTAACCTCTCAGCCTGGGATTAACTGAAGGAGTCTGAAAAATACAGAGCATTGTAAACTCTGGTCTGTCCGTTGAAACCCAGGAAAGAGATTTTAAATCGCATGGATTTGAAAAGACCTGCTGTTGGAATGAGAGCACGAGACAGAAATACCCCAGAGCTTCAGGGCTAGGACCCTCAGAAGGCATGAGGAGCAGGTTTTTGCGTGGCTGAGTGATGGCAGATTGACTATAGGACACATCCTTCCCACTTAAGTCCAGCTCGTCCTTTGGACTGCAGCTCAGACGTCTCAGGCTAGGAAATCTTACCTCCGGACCAAGTCAGTTGGAGTATCACATTTCTCTCCTTCAAAATTGCTTTCCTCGTCTTTTTTTTGTTGTTTGTTTTTTTAATGATTTTTATTTTTTCCATTATAGCTGGTTGACAGTGTTCTGTCAATTTTCTGTGGCACAGCAAAGGGACTGTATATACATTATCCACCATCATGCTCCATCGTAAGTGACTAGATATAGCTCCCAGTGCTAGACAGCAGGATCTCATTGCTTATCCATTCCCAAGGCAATAGTTTGCATCTGTTAACCCCAGATTCCCAGTCCATCCCACTCCCTCCCCCTCCCCCTTGGCAACCACAAGTCTGTTCTCCAAGTCCATGAGTTGTTTTCTGTGAAAAGGTTCATTTGTGCCATATATTAGATTCCAGATACAAGTGATCCCATATCACAGTCCTTTCCTTGTCTTTTTTAAAAACATGATTTAATTCCTACTTCTCTGCTATCCTTGTAACTGCCAGGAGAGCCAAGCCCTATCTTGCTGCTCATCACTGCGATGCTCAGAGCCTAGCACAGCACCTGGAATTAAACAGAATCTCAATAAAGAAATAAATGAATGAACAAAGGGTTATTTGGAGATGTGAGGCAGTTAAAGGCAAAAGCTAAGTAACTGCCAAAAAGAGCACCCTAATATAGAAAAATATCATCTGAAGGTTTGGAACAGAGAGCAAAAGGAGAAGTCAGATTGTATCAGTCGTGAATATCCTCCTAGCCAATCAGATGATCACTGTCCCATAAATAAGGGGACAGCAACACCAACACAGACAACATTTGGATTTCACTTTACGATTCCCAGGGTCATCGCCTACATCAGGGCACTCATGGCAAATCTGGAGGAATCAGAGCAGGTGCTTCGGAATCCCTGTCCTGTTTCATCTGCACTGAAAATCTGTTTTTTAGTGTCACCACCTCATTAATGATCTCGGCTAGACCTTCCGGGTAACCTGCTGCAGCTTCTACATCAGCGCTTGCTGCTTCACCTTGCACTTCTGTGCTACGGAGATGGCTTCTTGCCCTAAGCCTCACAAGCCAACCTCGGCTAGCTTCCAACTTCTCTTCTCCAGCTTCCTTATCTCTCTCAACTTTCATGGAATTGAAGAGTCAGGGCCGGGCTCTGGATTAGGCTTCGGTTCAAGAGAAGGTTGTGGCTGGTTTGCTCTTCTATCCAGACCACAAAAACTTTTTCCATATCAGCAGTAAGGCTGTTTCACTTTCCTTTTTTTTCTTTTTTCTTTTTCTTTCTTTTTTTTTTTTTTTCTGGCTTTTTAAGGCCATACCTGCAGCCCACGGAGATTCCCAGACTTGGGGTCAAATCAGAGCTGTAGCTGCCAGCCTACACCAGAGCCACAGCAACACAGGATCTGAGCCACATCTGCAGCCTACACAACAGCTCACAGCAATGCCAGATCCTTAACCCACTGAGGGAGGCCAGGGATCAAACTGGCACCCACATGGATACTAGTCAGGTTCTTAACATGGCGAGCTGCAATGGGAAACGCCCCGTTTCACTTTCTTATCATTCGTGTGTTCACTGAAGCAGCACTTCTAATTTTCTTCAAGAACTTTTTCTTTGTATTCACAACTTGGCTCTTTGGCAGGAGAGGCCTAGCCTTCAGTCAGCCTTGGCATTCGACTTGCCTCCCTTACTAAGCTTAATCATTTCTAGCTTTTGATTAAAGCAAAAGACATGTGACTCTTCCTTTTACTTAAACATGTAGAGGTTATTGCAGGGTTATTAACTGGCCTAACTTCAATACTGTTGTGCCTGAAGGAAGAGGGAGGCCGGCCAGAGGGGAGGGAGAGGGCTGGGAAGAGCCGGCTGGCGGAGCAGTCAGAACACACACGACACTTACCAATGAAATTCTCTGCTTTTATATGGGATTCATGGAGCACCCCCAAAACAATTATAACTGTAACAACGAAGATCGCTGACCACAGATCTCCATATCAAATGAAATAATAATGGTAACGTTTGAAACGGGGCATGAATAACCAGAATGGGAGAGAGAGGAAGTGTGCAAATGCTGTCGGAAAGATGGTGCTGAGGGACTTGGTTGACACAGGGTTTCCGCAGACCTCCAATTTGTGAAAAATGTGATATCTTCAGAGCAAAATAAACGAGGTATGCTCTAGATATCTAATTGATCTGAATATAAACAGTGCCCCAAATGTGGTTGGAAAATTGGAGTGAAAAAAAAAAAAAGAGCTACAAAAATTTCTATGGTTTTATGTTAGTTTTTAAGAGTGATAACTTATGGAGTTCCCGTCGTAGTTCAGCGGAAATGAATCCGACTAGGAACCATGAGGTTGCAGGTTTGAACCCTGGCCTCGCTCAGGGGGTTAAGGATCCAGCATTGCTGTGAGCTGTGGTGTAGGCTGGCAGCTGTAGTTCTGATTAAACCCCTAGCCTGGGAATCTCCACATGCCACGGGTATGGCCCTAAAAGACAAAAAAAAAGGTATTTTATGATCAACTAACTTTTGAAATCAGAGTCTTCTTGTTCTTTAGAAATGAAAAGAATAGATTTTAATGTGTTTTAAATGCTGAGAAATATCTAAAAGGAAAACATTAAAATAAATAAACATTTATTGAGGCCTATTCTGAGACTACACTTGCTTATAAGATTACATTACAGTTGGAATAATACATATGTAGACCAGTATAAACAAGAAAAAAGTCAAAAAATATACTCTACCTAACCATATCATACATCACTCTGATGTCAGTTAATTGGAGAAATACATTTTAAAAGAAATGTATTGTGAGGAAATGTTTTGTAATTGACACGTATGGTCAATACTGTCAATGGAGCTGAAAAAACTTACATATTATGGCTGACAAGTCAGAGACCATGAAAAAAAAAAAAAACCTATGCAGTATACTTGCCTGAAATATATAACTATACTTCTACCTTCAAATTAAAGTGCTATATTTAGGAATTTAGCTTGATAAATAAAAAATAGGAATTTTCCGCTTTATGATTTCTCTATGCTACCAATAACCTTCATATCCAGTGTATATAATTAACTGGAATAAAACTTACAGCAATAGTCATCTCACTTGAAAAACAATCGCTGATAACAAAAATAAGATTGCAAAATCTGTTTAATATAAATTTTCTAAGCATACATCTACATATCTTTCTAGTGCTTTTTCAAAACTATACCAAATATTCCCTTTAAAATAGTAGAGAAAAAGAACAAATTAAACTTAAAGACATAAAAAGAAAGAAATAATAAAAACAACAGTGGGAAGAACAAAACACAGGAAAAAACCCACAAGACAAAAATTGATTTTTTTCACAAAGGTTAATAAAAGGTATAAGCCTCTAGCAATATTCTTCAAGAAAAAAAATCAAAAATTAATTTTATAAATATCTGCAATTAAGGAAGGGACCATCATAGACTCTCACAAACATTAAAATAAGAATAAAGGAGTATTGTTAACAACTATACGCCAATAAATTTGACAACTTGAATGAAACAGACATGTCCTTTGATAAACACATCTTACCCAAACAACAAGGAGAAATACAAAATCTTAATAACCTTTACAGTCATTAAAGAAATTGTACTTGTAATTTAAAACCTTCGCACGAAGAAAACTCCATGTCTCCAAGGCTTTATGGCACTTCTGCGGTATAGGTCACAGTTGTGGCTCAGATTCAGTCCCCAGCCCAGGAACTTCTCTATGCTGCGGCTGAGGCCATTAAAAGGAAAACAGAAAAGAAAGCCAACAGTGATCAGAAGAATCTGACAGAATCTAAAGTGGCTACAAAAATGTCCTGTATTCAACCAAAAATTAGCATTATTGCAAAGAAGCAGGAAAGTGTGACCCACACTCAAGAAAAAAGGCAGTCGATAAAAATTAACCCCAAGTAGGTCCAGATATTGGGTTTAAAAATGCACAAAAAAAGAAAAAGAACAAACTCCACAAAAGGAGATATAAAACTGGCCAGCACCCTCAGGAAAAGGTACTTGAAATCGTGAGTTATTAAGGAAATGCAAATTTAAAGCACAGTGGGATTTTTATATCCAGTAGAAGGGCTAAAATAAAAAGACTGAGAATATCAAATTCTGGCAAGATAGGAAATAACTTGGAAATAACTAGGTTGGTGAAAAGATTCACTTAAGACAGTTGGTCCTCTTCAGAAATCTCTCCTTAATAAATTGCATTTATTTACCTTATTAAAATAAAAAAAGCACCTGTCTTCTCAGATGCCCTGTGTGAATACAACTGTCCTGGCTTCTACTTTCTTACAATACTATTCTCAGCTAAGCGGTGGGGATGGAAATGTGAGTCGCTTGTGGATATTAATATCTGCCTCCCAGAGTTCCCTTGTGGCGCAGTGGGTTAAGGATCCAGCATTGTCACTGCAGAGGCTCAGATCACACCTGTGGCACCAGTTCAACTCCTGGCCCAGGAACTTCCACGTGCCAAAGATATGGCAAAAAAACAAAAACCTGTTTCCCTGGTGAGATATTTACCTTTTGAAAAAAGGCCTTCTGGAGAGAAGGCTTTCATTAACTCAAAAGAGAGCAAAAATTCCAGGTTCCACGGAAAGGAGAAATTGGGTTTAGTACAGCCTCATAGCAGCTCAAACATTACCACACAGATGGCCACAGTTTCTTTGATTGTGACAGTACAGACATACTCACCATTTTGAGAGGACTAACTGGTGCTCAAAGTCTGAAATCAGAAAAGTAAATATTCTTATCCTCAATGTGTTATGCAAAGCTATGCTTCTGGTTAGCTAGTTTTTTGTATTTTTTTTTTTTTTGAGGAAATATCAGGACTAGGAAGTAAACAAAAACTCATGGTTTGCTTTCACATTTATTTGAAAAATGACTTCCAACTTTGTTTTGACATCTATATATGAACTTTATGCTGTATGTATTTGACAATAAAAAATTATTTTAAATTTCAGTTCGCAAAGGAAACTACCACTTCCAGTGAAGTCATGGTGAACTTATGCCTGAACCATGAACATATTTTCAAAGTACTCAAGCCCTTTCTAGAAATAGTAAACCTTGAAGCCATACCCTTACAATTTTGACCTTTTAAAAGACCAAGCCTATTAAACACTCAAGGTATGCAACTGCATCTTTCTCTGATAGTCTACTTCTCAGCAATGTTCTTACCTATTACTAATCTTCCGTGTGTTATAATCCTTTGTTAATACTGTGAGTCATGTATCACTGATAGTGTAATCCAGGGTGGTAAATACACTTAGGAGAACAGGCTAAAAGTTCTAGGTTTACTCTTGACTCCAAAGTCTGCCATTTACTCTCTAGAAATGAGTATGTTCCACCTGCTGCCTGACCTCTGACCTCAGCTTTCTTCTTGACCTTTCTCACTAGATGCCCGTCATTCGAGTAATCTACCAATAACTCAACAAGGCACAGAGAGCAGGGATCTTATTTTCCAAGCTCTTCCTTCTTCATGACAGTACTACAGTAGAGGCACTGTGTTTCTTTATAATGCTAGGGCCATCAACAATATTTTTGAAAGACCCCAGCTAATTATAGACTCTGGCTAATTCACCCGTGTATTCATTTAAATAGATTTGACCCTGGAATCAAGACTACTGATTTCAGTTCAGAAGACTGAAGCAAGTAGGTCTCTATTTAAAATGCACTAATGTGGAGTTCCCATCGTGACTCAGTGGTTAACGAATCCGACTAAGAACCATGAGGTTGCGGGTTCGATACCTGGCCTTGCTCAGTGGGTTAAGGATCCGGCGTTGCCGTGAGCTGTGGTGTAGGTCGCAGACGTGGCTCGGATCCCGCATTGCTGTGACTGTGGCGAAGGCCGGCGGCTATAGCTCCTGTTAGACCCCTAGTCTGGGAACCTCCATATGCCACGGTGCGGCTCTAGATAAAGGCAAAAAGACAAAAAATAAATAAATAAATAAAATGCACTAATGTAAAATCAAAAAGAAAATCTTCTGAATCTGGTGCTAGGCAAAGAGATCTTAAACTTTTCATCAAAAGTATAACACATAAAAGGAAACCACGCTAAAATGAATCTCAGCGAAATTAAAAACTTCTGCTCTGTGAAAGATCCCATTAAGGAGACAAAAAGACAACCCACAGACTGAAAGAAAATATAACACCAACCACATACCTGGCAAGGCATTAGTGTCTAGAATATATAAAGAATTCTTAAAACTCAACAGTAGGAAAAAAAAAATCCTTTTAGGAAATGAGCAAAAGATATAAAGAGACGCATCACGGAAATGGAGATACAAAAGATAAATAAACACATAAAAAGATGTTCAAGCCACCAGGGAAATGCAAATTAAAAGATAGCATTACCACTTATCAGAATGGCTAAAATAAACCATAATGTTGATACTAAATGTTGGTGAGAATGCAGTGCAGCTGATCACTCATACATTGCTGGTGGGGATATAAAATGCTATGGCCACTCTGGATAACAGTTTGGCAGATTTTTATAAACTGTGATGCAACTACTATATGCTTAGCAGTTGTACACTTGGGCGTTCACCTTTGAGGAATGAAACTGATGTTCACACAAAAACCGGAAAAAGAATGTTTATAGAAGCTTTACTTATAACAGCCAAACAATGGAAATAACTCAAATGCCCTTCAGTGGGTGAATGGTTAAACAAATGCATGCCTATACATCATGGGATCCTACCCAGCAATGAAGAGGAGCAAAAGCCCAATTCTTATAACAACCTGCATAAACTGCCAGGGAGCTATACCAGGTGGAAAAAAAAGTCCCATCTCCAAATGTATAATTCCATTTGCGTAACATTCTTGAAATAAAACTAAAGAAATGGCAGCAGTAGTTTTCAAGGGTCAGGGCCAAGGGCTGGAGGGGCCAGAGCCAGGGTGATGAGAAGCAGGGCAGGGGCTGATTGCAAGAGTGAGAAGAGGGATTCTTGGTAAGAGCAAGAAGTTGTGATGGGATTGCTTGCATGTAAAGCTGCACTGATATCAGTATCTTGGTTCTGGGTAGTTCCCTTTGTGGCTCAGTGGTAACAAATCTGACTAGTATCCATGAGGAGGCGGGTTCGATTCCTCAGTGGGTTAAGGATCCAGCGTTGCCTTGAGCTGTGGTGTAGACCACAGACTCAGTTCAGACCCAGCGTTGCTGTGGCTGTGGTGTAAGCTGCAGCTCCAATTCGACCCCTAGCCTGGGAACTTCCACATGCCACTGGCGTGGTCCTGAAAAACAAAAATCTTGGTTCTGAAATTGTTACTCTGCAGTATAGTTTTGAAAGATGTTACCATAGGGGAAAGGGGGTAAAAGATACACTGAATCACGCTATATTATTTCTATTAACTCCATGTAAACCTACCATTATCTCAAAATAAAACATTTATTTAAAAAACTGACATTTACAAATTTCCCATTCTCTTAAAACTCAGTTATCGCACTTGTTTATAATTTAACGTGCTTTCTTGTTTAAGAAATAATAGCACTAGAAAGAAGAAACTCAAGCTTATTTTATCTATGCCGCAAGCATTAATGGTTGTAGCAGTAACAAAATACTACGGCACAAGATGCCAAAATATCAATTGTTATCATGTGCTTAAAAGTATCCAAATTATTAGCTGTATATGAGTTGCTACAACTCTCAATGAACCAAATTTGAATAACAAGCAAAATAACATAATGATAAATGAAAAAAAAAGAACAAAGAGAAGATAAACAGTCACTTCTAGAAAGATGACAGAGAAAAAGCCACAGGGCACCAATTCCTGTGCCCTAGGTTTCTAGTAAATTGTTTGAAGTCAATCAGATGATGAAAAAAAAAATACTGATTAGTAAGGAAATTCTAAGTGACTGAAAAATGTGCCTAGAGTAATTCTTGAGTTACAGTGCCCACAAAGTTGATGTTGTTATTGTTGTTTAACAATTCCCACATTCCCACAGCCTAAGAGGGACAATTAGAGGGACTAAAGTAGATCAAACATCAGCTACTATAAGGACATAATAGATGACAGATAGATGGACAGAGCGAGAGAGATAGATGATAGATAGATAGATAGATAGATAGATAGATAGATAGATAGATAGATAGATGACAGATTCGTCTTCACTGATGAAAAAGTATCGGGAATGTGGATCAGGTGTCCTTCAAGGAGCCAAGTTCTTAGGGATTCAAGTTAGAGAAGAAGAGGTTTTGAGAAGACAAAATGTGAATTTTTACAGAGATAATCCTCACCAATGATTTACCAGAAGGAATGAAATACACCCTGTAAGTAAATGATGCCATGACTTACGACATTGAGAAACAGAGAAATGGGGCAAGAAATAAGGGTAGGGAGTAGGGAAGAGATGATGAGGCGTTCATAATAAACCTCAAAAAATCTTAGATATGGCCATTTGCTTTATACATGTGCTCCCACAGGAGCACCTCGTACTAGTGGAGCAAAGCAAAAAGTCCCAAATAAAGACTGCCTATAGAAAAGACACAAGGGGCCATAATTCTGGAAGTCTCAAATAGGATGCTAAAGGAGAATACTTATAACAATGAATATCATATAAGCAAATGAATATTACATAATGAATGAGATATCAGCAGCCTAAATGGTCCATCAAGGCATTGAATTAAAACTGGTTTAAAAGACCAAATTAATGTGCATGTTTTATTATTTGAGGCACAAATGTAGAAAGATACAGAAATAATAAAAGTAAAATATTAGATAGCTTTTTATCCATTTAGTTTTTTAAATATTAGATAGCTTTTTATCCATTTAGTTTTTTAATCTAGAAAAAAAAACAGTATTAATTTAGAAAAATTGGGGTTTGGAGTTTTTAAAAAGCATCAAAATAAAAAGGTCATTGTAGGAGTTCCTGTTGCAGTTCAGGAGGTTAATAACCCGACTAGTATCCATGAGGGTGTGGGTTGGATCCCTGGCCTCGCCCACTGGGTCAAGGATCCAGCATTGCTGCAAGCTGCGGTCACAGATGTGGCTTGGATCTGGCATTGCTGTGGCTGTGGCATAGGCCTGCAGCTGCAACTCCTATTCATCCCCTAGCCTGGGAACTTACCTGTGTTGTGGGTGTGGCCCTAAAAAGCCAAAAAAAAAAAAAAAAAGGTCATTGTAATTGACCATTGTAAGGAGCAACCTAAATGTCCACTGAGAAATGAATGAATGAAGAAGATATGGTACATATATACAATGAAATATTAAAGGACAAAATAATGCCATTTACAGCAGCACGGATGCAACTAGAGATTCTCATACTAACTGAACTGAGAAAGAGAAAGGCAAATACCATATGACATCACTTATATGTGGAATCTAAAATATGGCACAAATGATCAAATCTGCAAAACAGAAACAGATCACAGACACGGAGAGCAGACTTGTGGTTGCCAAGCAGGAGGGGAGAGGGAGTAGGATGGACCGGGAGCTGGGGCTGGTAGATGCAAACTATTGCATTTAGAATGGATGCACAACCGGGTCCTATTGTATGGCACAGGGAACCACGTCCAGTCTCTTGGAATAGAATATGATGACAGACAGTATGAGAAAAAGAATGTATATACATATACAACTGGGTCACTAGGCTGTACAACAGAAATTGACACAACACTGTAAATCAACTGTGCTCTAAAAAAATAAATAATAAAAGCATGCTGTTCTATTCACTCACAAAGACCATTTGAATATTGAATAAACGTAGAATACATTTCCACTAAAAAACTAAAGTACATTCATATGTATAAAACAGGATAAATGAAATTAACATAAAGCAAGAACTATTTGAAATTAAGAGGGAAAAGAAGATTTTTAATCCAGTGTTATATAGGTCTACAACAGATTCAATAAACAAAAGAAAAGTTAATGGATTTTAAAAATAGTATTCAAAAGACTAAGATAAAAAACATTAGAATAAAACTTCAAAGTGAATCAAGAACTTTTGAGTTTTGTTTTTTTTTTTAAGAAACACTAACGGACAGGAGTGAAGCAGGGTAGTGAGAGACACTGCTCAAAAAAGAACTATTCAGAGGTAAGATCAGGGCTCATCTTAGAAACCAGCCAGTATCTACAAGAAAGGAAACCTGAAAATCATTGTGATATTTATAAAAAGTGTCCAAAGCAGGGATCACACAACACTATGTCATGAGAGGATGGGCGGCTAAGGCAGAAAGCCATTCTGGCCACAAGTTACTTGTACAAAAATGAATGGTATAGATATTGTGAGTGAACAGAATCCACAAATAGCACCACCAGGAGCATACTTTTGGCTGAGTTCTTGCATTCATGGGAAGTGAGTCAGCAATATCACAGAGTGGCCAGGCTTTCCACACCACAAGAAATTACATTTTGTTGGACACCCAAGGGACCATTCTCTCCCATTCCTCTCCCCCTTCCCATCCCCCTCTTGCTTCTCCCAGAGCCACACCTCCATCAGCCTCCCACTCTGCCTGCTCAGACCCTGGAGCCTGTTTTCAGCACCACACCAGCTCAGCACAGAGTAATATCTACAGAATGAATGCAGCAGAAACCCCGGTTCATGTGGTTGGCACAATCAACTTGTTTAATAGTGCAGCATGCAAAAACAAATCTTTCAGCATGGGGTGCACTGATGAATGCACCTAATCTACTCAGCATTGTTATCACACTTCATGTTTAAGGCACTTTACATTGTTAATTAATGTTGGCTAATATTTGAAGTCCTGTTAATTACCCCTAAAATATCAAGCGACATTATGGCAAACACATCTTCATTTATATTTCATGTCTGTGTTTAATTTCTTCGGAGGAGGTGGAACTTATTGGAGAAGCAGAGCGTGATTTTACATGATGACAACCCAGAATTGACTCATATTATTTTTATGTTTAGAGCTATTTTTAGACGTGCATACACTGCACTGAATTCATTAAGAAAAATTCTTCTGTAAAGACATGAATAAGAGAAAAGCAAATGCAACATCAAGGATTTTTGAAATGCCCAGGACTGAAATCTAGATACCTGTTTATTAATAACCCAGCTTTTTATTGACGTTATACATACAGGAGGCCAATTTGTTCAGCTCCCAGATTTTTCCTTCTTGCCCTCAGCGTTGGGAGCAAGAAAGACTATGTTCTTACTCGGTTTGAAATGCCACACACAGAGAAAACATCAGCACAAGCTAATTAAAAGGCTACTCTTCAATTTTAAAATCTAAGTGAAAATAATTGCCTTTCACAACTACCCACAGACCTGAAACTGGTTATGTGCTCCAACAATCTTAGGATGAATGTACAATATTCATGGCCCACGAAAGACTTCTTCTCCCTTAGTATCAAAATAGGTGATTTAGGAGTAACTTGGCCACAACTCATATATCAAAGATTCAGGGCAGAGTAAGGTATTGCATCTGTGAGACCACCTGCAAAATTCTTCATTTCTCCCCATTTCTTACAGGTTTAAGGAGTTAGAACAATTCAAATTCCAGATTCTAAACGCAATTTTACAAAGTCATTTTCAGCTAGACCCACACTTCCCCAGCCTCAAAACAAGTCCTGTGGCAGAAGCAGAAGCCAAAGGGAGAGGGAGAAGGAATGAAGTCAGTGAGGTGGAAATGGTGGAGATGGGTGGAGGGGGTGTCACTGGCAATGAGACTGAGAGTTAACTTTAAGTGAGATGGGAAGTCGCTGGAGAATTGTAAGCACAGACGTCATTTTAATTTCTTGGCATTTTAACAGAGTCACTCTGCCTGCTGGGTTGAGCTCAGATTATATTTAAGGCAACCGCTAAATCAGAGAGGCCAATTAGGCTGCTAATCCCACTAAATCAGATTAAAAACTCAAGGTGAGGAGTTCTTGCTGTGGTGCAACGCTGTTGGTGGTGTCTCTGCAGCGCCAGGAAGGCAAGTTCGATCCCTGGCCCAGCCCAGTGAGCTGGAGGATCCACGTTGCCACAGCTGTGGTTCAGAGACTTGGATCTGATCCCGGGAACTCCAAATGCTGGGAGGGAGGCGGCCAAGAAAGAAAAAAACAAACAGAAGAAAGATCAGGGTAGGTTGGATCAGATGATGACAGGCGCTGGTGGATATTTATCGAAAGTGTTGACCAAATGATGTGCTGATTGACCACAGGTTATGAAAGGAAAATGGCAGACAAGGCAATTCCAAGCTATTTGGCCTGAACTGGTGGAAGCATAGCTGCTACTGACAGAGCCGGGCAAGACTGTGGGAGAGGTTCAGAGAAGGAATGTTGGGGCTCGGTTTTGAAAGGGTTAGAAATGCCTGGCATTTGGAAACTTCCATGAGGATACAGTGATGTCAAAGAGATCACTGAAGATACGCGTCCCAAGTTGAACTCGACGACCAAGAAAATAAAGCCAGACAGAAAAGAAGATCAAGTGTAGAGGTCAGGAATGGGGCACTCTGACACTCAGCGGTCGAGGAGACGAGGTGGAGCCGACACAAATGTCTCAGTCCCTGATGCAGGAGGATACCAGGTGAGTGGGTATCCTGGAGATCAATGAAAAGAAGCGTATTAAGAATGGTGGAGCTGGAGTTCCCATCCTGGCACAGCGGAAACTAATCCGACACGGAACTATGAGGTTGCAGGTTCGATCCCTGGCCTCGCTCGGTGGGTTAGGGGTCCGGCATCGCCGTGAGCTATAGGGTCGGTCGCAGATGCGGTTCAGATCTGGTGTTGCTGTGACTGCTGCATAGTCCAGAACTGTAGCTCTGATTAGATCCCTAGCCTAAAAAGCAAAAAAAGAAAGAAAGAAAGAAAGAAAGAAAGGGAAGGAATGGTTGAGTTACCGAGGATGTTAAATAGTTTGGTGCGATAACCAAGGTAAAGACAAAGATCTGACTAATGGATTTTTCAAAGTGGCATTTCCTTCATGACCTTTAGCAAGAGCAGCTTCCTGGAGCAGTGAAAGTCTAACTGCGCAGTAACTTCAAGGGAGAATTGGTTAGCAAAACCCTTTTGTGGGAAACTCTACAGGCTAAGGAAATAACATTTCAAGGAATAAACACAGAGGAGGGATCCGTGTTAAAAGAGATTAAAGTGAGGTGACAATCAACCAGTTGTGATAATATTTGGATTCACAAACCACAAAGAAAAACCACAAAAATTCAAAGTTTAAAAAAGGTTTCTAAAACTATGGGAATCACGACCTATTTGGTGACATGAGGGTTATTTTATTTTTTTAGGGGTGATCATTATATCATAATTATGTTTGTTTGTGAAGAGTATTTCATGTATTCTAGAGATACCTGCAAAAGAATTTAGAGCTAGAATTACATGATGTCTAGGATTTGCTTCAAAATAACCCAGTGGTAGGATGGGTGTATGGGTGGGAAGAAGGAATATAACGATATGTGTTGAAGCTGAATGATGAGACATGGAGTACTGTTTTCTTTACTTTTGTAAATACTTGAAGATGTCCATAGTAAAAAAAAAAAAAAAAATTAACTGTGTGTGCATGTGTATGAGAGAGAGAAACAGACCCAGAATAAAGGCAACTTTTCAAATTTGCTGCATAGGAGAGGAGATTAACGTGCAACAGTCACAGGGAAAGAGGAATTAAGAGTTGTTTTTAGGAGTCAAAAAGGTTGATTTTATTTGCTTGCTGCTACATGGCTTTCCAAGAGAAAATTTATTCTGAAAAATAACTTAATTCTTTACTAACTGGAATTTAAATGATAATGCCGAACTTGAGAAGTCAAGAATTTTTATAAGTCAATATCTATAGATTCAATTTCAGTTGAACAGAATGCTTAAGATTCTGGCACATTCTGAACTTGCTTATTCTTTTCCAATAGGCCCACAGCCATCAGTCACTTCTATCCGTGCATCAAAAACATACTTCCAGAAACCTTCTACCTAATAACATGGATTGAAAATTGTTTCAAAGTTCTAATCTGCTAACCTATTTGATTAGCAAAATATTGTGCGTGATAGTTAATAAATTTGAATTAAATGTAACAAATGCCTAAGTCACCAAAGGTGGAAGCAAGGAATATTTTCATACAGTTAATGTAGCTACTCCTTCAAATCAAGCTTTCCAATCATTGACCTCTTAGTAGAGTTATTACTAAAGGTTTTCCTTATCACTCCACTGTACTGATTTTTTTTTTTTCAATATTGGTGGCTAAACTCACAGGCACTGAGTTTTTGTGTTGCAACAACTTCTCATGAATAAACAGTGAGCAGGTGAACATCTGTTTCCATGGTTTCTGTTTACAGTAGAGAAGAACATTCACCGTGATTGTCTATGCTTACTCTCCTTTGTAATAGAATTTAAGTACTGCCTTCCCCTTCCTTATTCCCCTTTTTCATCTCCTCCACCTTGTCTTCACCAGGCTCTCTTTCTCAATGACCACTCCCTCCAAGTTCCCTAAAAACTGATTTCATTTCAGTTTTCCAGTCCTGGAAAAGGGACATGCAGTAGGAGAGCTGTCTGCCTTTTTTTTTTTTTTTTTTTTTTTTTTGCTTTTAGAGCTGTACCTGCAGCATATGGAAGTTCTCGTGGATCCTAGTCTGGTTCGTTAACTGCTAAGCCATGAAGCGAATTCCCCTGTCGACTCTTTTTTAATAAGTTTGACCAAATGCTTGGTTTCTAAAAATAGATTAGCAATTTAAGAAGAAATGACAAAGTTTCCTTCTTTACTTGGACAAAGCCTCTCCCCGTGACAAATCCTCAGGTAATAGGGATAATTTGCTCCCCTCTTTCAGCAGGGACAAGATCCACCAGATAAGGTAAGCTCCAGGAATGCAGCAAACCATGCCAATTGCTTGGGTTGCCCTTAGCAAACATGCTTAACTTTCTTCCCCTGGCTCAAACGAAACTGTCTGTTGTTTATGCTCCTACTTGTTTACAGTGGCACAAAATTACAGCAACCAAAAGTTGCTTAAATACATCGAATGGATTAAAAGCAAGTTTGAAAAACAAGTTGGGATCATTTTTCTCATGATATCCCCTGTACAAAACTAATTTATTGTGTTCAATTATCTCTTTAAGCTGCAATAATGCAATCAGAATGTGAAAATGCTCTTTGAAATATTTTATCTTCTCAGAACCGCTGAACAAAGATTCCTGAGAGGTGTTCTTCCTTTGCGTTTGAGAATTGGCTTCTATTAAGGTCAAAGTCAAATCAACTGAAAACGTCCCTTTGAAAAGGAAAAAGTGTTCTTCTGTCCATTAAGTAAATGGCATGGCTTTACAAGATAAATATAAGTTTTCTTAACTGCAAATGTAAAGGTACAGATAAGGTGAGCGAAGTGAGTTCTGTCCTAGGAAAAGTCATCATCGGAGCTGTGCAGAAACTTATGTAAACCTGCTGGGATAAACATTCAACTATAAATTCTTTTAATTCCTCAAAGGTTTCATGGTCTACCTGTGAACACGTCATCAGAACAAAAGTTGGTTTTACTATTATGAACACAGTATTTCTTTGACTGTCAAGTCAGCGAGTTTAAATCCTTCATGTTCGCCCTAATGGAGGTCAGACACACCTGAAAACGTCAGCACTTTCTCTGTGAGACCTTCTGAATCAGTGGGAGCAGACAAAGCCATCGGCTTCCTCTCATTCCTACAGAAGTCTTTTGTTTTACCTCCTTGCCTGTGCAGCCAGTTTTTCATCAGTGATATAAAAGGCTTCTTACATCACTATCAGATTGCTTCAGCCCAGTCTGTCCACAGTACAGGCAGAGGTCAAGTCATTCGTAGGTCCCTGAAATCATTTGCTCGGTCTCATTCTCTATAGGATGAGTACGTGCATCTTTGTGGGTTCTTTTCCTCTGACGTTGCAGAAGATGATCAGTGAAACTAACATGTAACATATCATTTGGATGACAGAAAGATGGTAGAATGAGAGAAGAAAAGGATATAACTTTCAAGGACAATGATGAGCATTTAATTTTCTTCACCATGGACCCAACAGAAAGCCTGAGTTAGGAAAGCTGCATCTGTTTAAAGTCTCCTTAGTATAAATGTTGTGAAACACCAATGCAAAACTCCAGGGATAGTTTTTAAAATACAGTTTAAAATAATACAAGCTTATAATCATGAACTTCTCTACACACCCGCATTTGTCTCACTTTATTTCCATTCTCAGCACAGTATCCTTATCTAGTCTTCCCTCAAATACAGTCCAAGCCATGCTACTATCTGCTCATCAATCCCTTTTGCTATTTCTCTAATTTTTCACATGGTAGCTTTATTTGTTTTCCTTGAATATCAGGTTTTTTGTTTTTTTTTATGCCCACACCTACAGCATACGGAAGTTCCTGGGCTAGTGGTCAAATCAGAGCTGCAGCTGCAGGTCTGCACCACAGCCACAGCAACACCAGATCCAAGCTGCATCCGCGACCTACCCTGCAGCTTGCGCCAGATCCTTAACCCACTGAGTGAAGCCAGGGATGAAACCCACATCCTCATGGACACTATTCTTAACCTGCTGAGTCACAAAATGGGAACTCCATCAGCTTTATTTTATTTTTTTATGGGATCTTCTGCTTGTGCCTTACATTTCTTTTTTGATGTTTATTAAAAATTCATCTGCCTTTTTTACCCACATCTTAAACCACGATATTCCTTCTTTTCCTTCTCTCTATTTTTCCAAGCTGGCTCCTTGTATGTGTTTCTCCTCTAATGCTCAGGGGTCTTACAAAGGGCTGACACCTCTAGAGAGGGCACTTTTCTGCCCTGCAGATCAAGAGATAACCAGAATGATCCTATACACATGCACAAACACACACGAACTGCAATCCAGGAAACAAGGAGAAAGGGCAGGGAGGTCGTATCAAAATCTCCAGCAGACAAAAATGGGTGCCCCCGGTTAAAAAATGAAAAGAGATGAAACAAACAAGTAAGAGGCAGGGGAGACAGCACCAACCAGTGTGAGAACCAGGAAAACAAAGTGGGAGGGAGCTAAAGAAGAGGAAAGTAGGTTTTTGGCCAATAGTTATTAATGCATTCCATTTAATAAATAACCCATCAGTTTGGCTTAGAATTAGGCCCTCAGCCATACTCAGAAAGACAGTTTTTCAAAGTATTCTTTAGTTAGTATATAGATTAAAATGAAATTATTTTTCTTTATCATTTAAGACCCTGAAACATAAAACATGTTTAGACCATTTGTTATTATTTACATATTAAAGGAGGTTAACAGATCCCTGCAGAACTCAATATATGTTCTATAGGATAGAAATAAAAAAGAATTCAGAAAGAAGAAAGAGAGACAGAAAGAAGAAAATAAGCCAGATTTAAGACCAAATATGGTTATTGTGGAAAAGCATTTAACTGGACTCTGAGCTTCCTAGTAGCTAAGAATAAAAATGTGATGAGTAATAAATTAAGAATTTATTATCTGCTATAAGGAAGTACACTAAGTTTTCAAGAGCAATTAACAAGCTTTGCCTGTGCTAATTTTACAGTAGATTCTTACACTTTTTAAACATGACTCTTTTTGAATATCATAAAGCCTATAACTTCTTATCCTAAAAAGTGCACAAATGCACATCACACAAATTTTATATGCAAGCTCTGGAAACTTTAAGAGGCCATGGTCTACAGGTTATTGGAATTTGGGGAAGGGGTGTCTCAAAAGTCACAGCAGATGATGACAACGGTAATTGCAAAAGCTGTAAGTTTGCCTGACTCTCTTGTTTATGTGAGGAGGATAATATTGAAGGACAATTCAGTGAAAACAGTTTTGTGAGGAAGATAGAGTCATGCACTGTATATGATCAATTACAATATCTTTTGGTCAGCATACCTGTAACCTTTACCGTTCATGATGAATCATGAAAATCATTCTTCCGATCATTTCTTTAAAGGTTCAACAACAGCATCGAATCCATAATACTTAGCTAAAAATAAGTATTTATCATTCCCTCACTTTACTCTACAGTTTACTAACACACATGGCCAAACAATATATTGTTTGGTTTTATTTGTAGACTCCATAAAGTAGAATTGTATTCTATACAATCTCTTGAAATTTTCTTTCTATTCAACATAATACTTCCAAAATACACCCATGCCACTCAGTTCAGCATTTTCATTATTGCATAATATGTCATTGAATAAATAAACCACAATTTATCCCCCTCCTATTAATGGACATTTGGAAGGATTCCAGTCTTTTGCTAATACATATTGAATTGCTAGCAGTATCTTCCAGGGAAAGGTTTTACTATGGAGATGGGGGAGGGGAAGATCTCATAGGATCATCACTAGCAAGAGTCTAGGTCATAAGCTCGCTGGTTAAATGGATGTTCATTAAGCATCATGCTTTAAATCTTACCTTAAAGTTGCACATATTCTTTTGTATTTACCACACATGTTTTTTTAAAAAACAATTTTTTTTAAAAGCCATTGGTAAATTAGAATATTTCATGATATTAAATTTTTTGGGAAGTGGACAATTGTGCTTTAAAAGCTATCGAGGGTTTCACTGGGCACCAAAACTATCCTAAGGGAAAAATCATCTATGGGGATTCCTTGATACCCATTAATTATCACGTAACTATTTCGCTTTCTACCATTTTAACAGGACTTACTAAATCAATAGCTTGATTTTCCATTTCCCTAAACTACTGCTTTTTTTAAGGAAGGCTTTTGATAAGAGGTAGTACGGAATTTCAAAGTGATTCAGCATCAAAATCAGTACACGCCTATTTTCTTATGAACTACTGCATAACACAGATACAAGATATTGAGTCACTTTTTATTGTTTTTATCTGAAACATCACTGTACTCACTGTATTATAATAGCCTGAAGTTAAATCGAGAAATACCCTATAACTATAAAACTGCATTTAATGCATCTAACCTACGGGATATCACAGCTTAGCCTAGCTTTTCTGTGCTCAAACCATTTACATTAGCTTACAGCTGGGCAAAACCATCTAATAAGCCTATTTCATAATAAAGCGTTGAATATCTCATGTAATTTTTGAATAGTGCACTAAGAGTGAAAAACAGATGGTTTATAACCTCATGATGGCATGGCTGACTGCGAGCTGCAGCTCTCTGCCACAGTCCAGCATCACAAGCCAGGCTAGGACAGCATATCGCCAGCCCAGGAAAAGACTAAAATTCAAAACTTGAAGTACCGTTTCTACTGAATGTATGCCTCTTTCATACCATCACAAAGTTGAAAAAATCATTAAGTCAAACCATTGTAAACTGGGGGCCATCTGCATGGTCCTATACCTCTCTTTTCCTCCACAGACAAACTTCTTTAAAAGTTACATATATTCGCTGCCTCTACTTTAAGACCTTGAACTAAGCTCAGTCTTTCCACATGACCCCCAAACTGGGAGTATAGCCACCCAAGAGGAAAACTCTTTCATTTTTCCAGCAATTTCGGGAAGGTCAAAATGCACGAAAGTTGAACCTTTGATTATTCTCACCCCAAACTCATATACCTAAACCTGCCAGAGGATGTTGAAAAATTACCAGCCTTAGAGAGGGTGAAACTTTTGGTAAATCCTATGCAATAGACACAGTCCTTTGGATCCTATATGCTCTGCTCAGAGATGGAAGCAACCAAGTTCAACCACCTCTTTTGACTGTGCTTTTCCTCCACCCTGATTCTCAGGATGGACCCAAACCCCATGCATAGAACCCTATCATACAGTTCTTCTTCTGTGGCTCAACCCAGCCTAAACATCCCAGTGCAGAGTCCTTGACAGAGCATGAAGCTCCTCATTATAACTCTGTCATTACTGCATAACATTATCCATAATCACATTATAAAACTGCTTTTCTAGTGTCACCAGTAATCTTCCAGCCAATCTCATTTCCTCGTGACTCTGACTTTTCTTTAGCATTTGACCCAAAAACTCCCTCCCCTTCACATTCTGTCTTCTTAGTTTGAATAAGACTCTCTTTGAGATGCAGACTATTAAATTTTAATGGATGGGCAATGAGGTCTACTGACTAGCACAGGGAACTGTGTCCAACCTCTTGTGATAGAACATGAAAGGGGATGATATGAGAAAAAGAATGTACATATATGTATGACTGGGTCACCTTGGTGTACATCAGAAATTGGCACAACATTGTATATCAACTATAAATAAAAAAATGCAAAAAAAGTTCTGTTTTCCTTCTACTTTACATAGTCTTCATTGTTTCTTTCAGGGTCTCTTCTTCCTTGTATTAGTTAGGATTTGCTTCATAACAGCTACAGTCTTCCCTGTATCTGAGGGGATTGGTTCCAAGACACCAATATCTGTAGATGTTCAAGTCCCCCACATTAAATTGTGTGTTATTTGCGTATAACCTACACACATCCTTTAAAGAGAATTTAAATCATCTCTAGGTTATTTATAATACCTAATGTAAATGCTATGAAAACTGCTGCCAACGTGGTTCAAATTCGAGGTTTGCTTATTGGAACTTTCTAGATTTTTTTCAAATATGTTCTATCACATTTGGCTGACTCCACAGATGTAGAACCTATAGATATGGGATAGCTGACTGTGTTTGGTTAACTCAGGAGTCTAAAGATGAGCAGGGTGGGACGGGTTCCTCTGATTTTAGCTGGGCTTGATCAGGAGTCTCTGCGGGGGTGGTAAGTCAGCTGGAACAAGTAGGGCCTCTCTTCACATGCCCCTCCATCCTCCAGGAGGTCTGAACTTTGGGCTTTTTCATAGTAGTCACAGGACTCCAAGAGCAATGAGAAAGTAAGCCCTGGCACTGCAAGCCCTTCTCACTCTCTATTTTTGTCTCTTTTACCATCGTCCCCTTGGCCAGAGCAAGTGACTCAGCCACCTGCAAGGCAGTGTGAGCCACAGGCCATTAGGCCAGTCTACAAGGAGCGGTGAGCGACAGCACCATCACCACAATCTACTCGCTGCACCAGCTCACCTGAACTACAGGTGTTCCCGAAGAGCTAGTCTTTGGGATGTGTGTATACGTGTAAGTGAATCACTTTATTGCATAAGCAGAAATTATCACGATGTGGTAAATCGACTATGCATCAGTAAAACTTAAAAAAGTAGGGGGGAAAAAAGGAGCTGATCTTTGGCCCCCTCTCCTGTTCCTTACGTTCTTGCACTATGGTTCTCATAATCCTTACAAAGTCTGCAGTGTCCTGCAGTTCTTATATTCCTGTAGCATCTCTAACTGCAGTGTGAAAGCCTCCAAAAGTCCATCTTACAAAACAGACTTGTCTTTTTGCCCAGGTTTTCGTATTTCTACACTTCTCCTGGACATTTCTGTTAGGATAGCCTATTAGCACGTCACATTCAACATGCCTAAAACTGTCTTCCTTTCTGCTTCAACCACACCCTCCAATAAAAAGTACTTTATCAAATGTATATTTCTAATATTTCACATGATCCCAGACAACATATTTTTTTAATCCTCTCTCTTTCTTTTCTCCTACATCTAATTTATAGTTTTGCCTCAACTGTTTACCAGATAAAAATTCTCTTGGATTTGTTTAAATTTGACTTTCAACTTTCTCAGCCTACAAACAGTGATAAGTAAACTGGCTTTGGAATTCCCTGGTGGCCTGGTGATTAAGGATCTCGCATTGTCACTGCTATAGCACGGGTCTGATCCCAGACCCAGGAAATTCCACAGGCTGTGGTGACCAAAAAAAAGAAGAACGACAACAAAGAAAGAAAACTTGCTTTGTGGGGCTATTACAAAGATCAAATTAGCTCGTGCATGTAGTTTTGTGTGCTTAGCACATTGAAGGTACTTTAAAATGTTAATTATTTCCCTTCCCCTAAGTCCTCTTGACTTTTCATTCATGAGATTGCTCATATGCCGACCCTTACCTTTTTTTTAACAGTACCACAAAGAGAAATTAAACTCTTATAACCTCATGCCAGGGACATCGGGTACCACTTCCCTACCCTGCCTATCCTCTCTCTTCCGCATTCCATTCGCATATTATCACTTCTCCTTAAAGTTCTCCTTCTTGTCAAACAAAACTCACACTCTATAACCTGGCACACATGGTCTTTTCCAAAACCTCATCCCAACCTCTTTCCAGATTTCTCAGCGCTCTCTCCATAAACGCTTCCACTCACTATGCACCGTCCCGCTCCCTGAATACACTCTTACTTCCCTGCTCCCATAGTCAGCTTGTACTGAATTGTCCCGTCAACAAGCACCGAGTAAGACAGTGCTTCTACCGCAGAGAATTTATTGTTTCAGAAGGAAATAGATAGTCTCGCATCCTGAGATGATAAATTCTCTGGAGCAGAAGCCTTCTTTAGAAGGCTTTCCAGGCCTGATACAGGAGACACAAATCTCTTGCCCTCAAAGACTTCCCAGCTGATATGAAAGGTAAAAGTTTTACAAGTAGCCATTATGTGATAAAAGTACAAGTTCCAGAGGCAGACTGGAAGAAAGTAAGTCTTAGTTCCATCATTTATTAGCCATGTAGCTTTGAGCAATGTCAACCCTTTCAGCTTCAGTCTCCTCATCTGTAAGTGGAGATAATAAAAGTATCCACCCCAGCAGGTTGTAACGGATAAGATAATGCAAGAACGATCCTTTGGGTGATGTGTAGCATAGTGGTGAGCTCTCAGTAAGCGTCAGCTTCTGTTTACTGTTGCTCTACTACAATATACAAAATCACTGGGAAAACAAATTATGAATTCTTTCTAGGAAGGTGAGAAAAACCTTCTTGGAAGGGTGCCATGTACGCTGAACCCTGAAAGCAAGAGCTGTGACTTTCCCCAAACCAGGACAGAGCTCTTCTATCTCTGCATGCATTTACCCATGGGTTTGTTTCTTCATTCGTCAGTTAAACTGTTATGTTCAAGTGCATGCTACACAGCAGGTAGCTGTGCTACTCTATGACATTCATCAGCATCTGTCTCGTGCAGGCTGACATAGAGAAAAGCAGTCCCTGGCATCCAGGAGTTGGTCTGGTGCTTATGACTAGAACTGGGTGTTCTCCTGTTGAACATAAACCACCTCATCAAACACCAGCATCAGACAAGGCCATCTGTGACCACGATGGATCAAGACAAAAACAAGATCAGGTCACTGTTGTTTGTTTGTTTGTTATTTGCTTTTTTAGGGCCACACCTGCAGCTATGGAAGTTCCCAGGCTAGGATTTGAATCATAGCTGCAGCTGCCGGCCTACGCCACAGCCACAGCAACAGAGGCAAGCCACATCTGCAACCTACACCATAGCTCATGGCAATGCCAGATCCTTAACCCACTGAGCAAGGCCAGGGATCAAACCCACATCCTCATGGATCCCAGTCAGATTTGTTTCTTCTGAGCCACAACGGGAACTCCAGTCAGGTCACTCTTAATCATGTCTGAACACTCACAAAAACAGGGGCATTGTCCTAACACGAAAATGACCAAACATCTACCTATCCTGGTGAACATAGGTGACTGCTGTAACTGCCCTTCCATCCTTATCAACGAGATTGATTAAGATACACAATCATCCAATACCCTTACTTCCTACCATCAGTCCAGAGCAACGCCTTTCCCCCAAAGACACCGCCCCTAATCCTATAACACATCCTTTCCAGCACTCTCTTACTGAGACGGCCCATTTTCGTCCATTGCGTATGTTCTTCTCTGAAATGAGCAATAGTTCACTACAGCTGTGTTCCTAGTAGCCTTTGCCTAATAGGCACATTCTTGGTCTATTAGTCTTACCGCCAGAAACTGCAAAATTCTCTAGAGAAAAAGCACTGTCTTACTCATTTTGGTGTTTCCCACTGTTCAAAACACAGTGCCTTTAGCGTAGTAAATACATACAAAAAGTTTATTAAATGCATGCATGAATCCCACAGACTCTATCTTCTTCAATGAGTAGAAATGATGAAAAGATTTTGGAGAAAGTGTCCAGAGTCCTACGTCATGGAAATGACACAGGCACCCACCAGAGATGACTTTCTGGCCGTGACTTTGCAAGCAGCACAATTCCGAGACTTGCAGAGTGATGTCCCTCCTGTAATGGGAATCTTGGTATGTTGTAATCGATTAATATTCAGAAATGACCAAGAGATGTGTATAATATTGGAATAGCATTAGAATGACTTTAAATCTGTTGAAATACTGGCCTTTCACTGGAACTAGAAATGATTCTTCTGAATCATCCAAATCATGCTGCCAGTGCTATATGCAACATTTGTGTTAGTGGGAATATTTATTTTGAAATAAGCTTCTAAATGCCTTTCAAATCAGAAACCTAACAAAGTTTAAAAATTCTCAGTAATAACATTTATTAAATTACATTCTCATTTTACCCTTAAGAAGGCACAAAATTAATGGGAAAAAAGTCTAATAGAGAAATTTAGTCTGAATTTAAAGGCAACATAAAATATGCTGTATAAATAGAAAAGGAGTTACCGTTGTGGCTTAGCAGGTTAAGGACCTGATGTTGCCTCTGTGAAGATGTGGGTTCAATTCCTGGCCTCATTCAGTGGGTTAAGGAGCCAGCATTGCCACAAGTGCAGCTCGGATTAGGTGTTGCCGTGGCTGTTAGTGTAGCTGCAGCTGAAGCTCCAATTTGACTGCCCCTGGCTTAGGAACTGCCATATGTCACAGGTGTGGCCATAAAAAGAAGAAGAAAGAAAACATGAAGAAAAAAAAATCTAACTGAAAAACTTTGTAGAAAAAAGTGACATGACAAAAAGATATGGCACAAGGGATAGTCAATGATAGCCTCTGAAATTTGCCAAATAAGCAAGAAGTTCTAAATTTGTTCTAAATTTGCATCTACGCATTTTAGCAAAATCCTTCTGTTACTTAAATCTTCGAAGAAGCATTCACATAAACTGCTGAAGTTGCAGGCTTCAGGAAAATAACCACAAGAAGATCCGAAATATTACTCAAGCTGCTATTGATCTGCATAACTACCTTCCCCAGAAAAACTGGCCCATTTTCTTCCAGTGCTAAGAAGCACTAAGACACTCCACTAAAAATGGGAGTCAGAGAATGCTGCAGAGAAATTAGCAGCTAATTAGTAAGAACACTAGTGAGAAGATGTCATTATTTGGTTTGGTAATGTTTTAAAGTGTAATAGTGCAAATCTACTAATATGCAGAAAGAGTCAAACTTCCAGCACACACAAACTGAAAAATATTTCATATACATGCTAATCTGAAATTATGTCTGTTCAGCATAAAAACTAATACTACCACATTGGCCCAACAGTATTAATAATGTAAGTTGGAGTTTGGTTTTCTATCCATTGAAAAACTCAGACCAGTCATTTCTTTTACTTTAAATATAATCACAGGATAGTTTAATATGTACATTGGTGATTTTCAGGTATCACTTCAATGAGATTCACAATCAGCTCCTGGCTAGATATTCATTGTACAGTACATTCAAATCAGCCTGTGACCTGTAAGTATTTTTCCCTAGGGGTGAATGAGAGCCACTAATTCCTGGAAATTACGCTATTGTGACTGTGAGTCCAACCCATAGGCACAATAGCATAACAACTTATTGAGACAAGAATGCAAAATGGCCCATACCTTTAATGAGGACACTCAGTAGATTTTCCTCATGGGTGAAAAAGCAACTCAGAGAGGAAAAGTTAAAGAAAAGAGGTGGCTCTGACGGCTGCTCTTTAAAAGACCTGAGAGGAGTTCCCTTGGTGGTTCAGCGGTAACTAATCCAACTAGTATCCGTGAGGATGCAGGTTCAATCCCTGGCCTTGCTCAGGGGGTTAAGGATCCAGCGTTGCTGTCAGCTGCAGTGTAGGTCACAGATGCAGCTCGGATCTGGCGTGGCTGTGGTGCAAGTTAGCAGCGACAGCCCTAATTTGACCCCTAACCTGGGAGCTTCCATGTGCCATGGGTACAGCCCGAAAAAAGACAGTAAACACAGAAATAAATGACCTGAAAAGTGTTGATAAACAATCCTCATGTAAGTATCCATTTATCCAACCGACATCTATGAATGCTTACTACACACAGGCACCACCCTAAGCTCTGGGGCCCAAGGCAACAGCCCCTCTTCCCACTTTCCACATCCGGAATATAAATATCAACAAGCAGCGATGACAAATGATGACACAGGCTCTGAGCAGGAGGACCCAATGCAGTTAAAGATGTCAAGAAAGGCTTCAGGGAGAGAGGAAACGACAAGATCAGACCTGAAGGATGAAAGAGAGTTGGTCCGGAAAAGCAGAAGAGAGAGAGTGGTTTGTGAGCAGGCGAGGAGCCCACTCCCCCGAAGCCCAGGCCGGTGAAGGAGGGTGCAAAAGAAAGTCGGAAAGACGCTCGGTGCGTCAGACACTTGTTACAAGGCAAGAATACTGGGAGCTGAGGCTGCAGTGGGGGGTTGCAAAGTATGATCCCTAGTTAAGTTTTGTTGAAGTATAATTTAATGAAGTTGATTTACAAGGTTGCGATTATTTCTGCTGTACAACAAAGTGATTCAGTTATACATGCACACACATCCATTCTCTTTCAGATTCTCTTTCCACAAAGATTATCACAGAATATTGGGTAGAGTTCTCTGTGCTATGTAGTAGGTCCCCAGTGGCCAATCATTTTATATACCTCCGTGTGCATATGCCCACCCCAAAGTATGACCCATTTAGGTAGAGGTAAGAGCTGCCCAGCTAAATTGCCGATGACATTTCTTAAGGCCTCACTATGTGTCAGGTTCTCTACGGCGCATGCTTTCTGCACAAATAACCTCATTTATGTCCCCTGTCAGTCCTAGGAGATAGGGGTCATTTTTATTCCTGGTTATTATAAATTGTTCAAGATCACACAGCTAAGTCATGACAGAGCCAGATTCAAATTCAGATCTTTGGAGCCCAAAGCCTGTGTTTTTAAGTCCAACACAGGCCCGATCAAAAAGGGTAACCAGCATTATATCCCAGTCAAAACTCTCTACCACTAATGTGGGGACCTAGTTCAAATATCCACCAGAACAGCCCCAAAATTTATCTGATTTTTATTTACCCTACAGATCCTCACGGTGGTATTGGCAATTGGAAAACATGGAGTTTTCTGAGCTGATAATCAGACAGTTGACTGAGGTAAAGTCTTACTTGTTTGTCTTTGGGGAGCCTGGAGACCTAGTGCATAGGACACAGTAGTTGCTTAACAAAAGTTAGTTCCATGTTACCATAGAGAAGGTTGTGTCTACTCTGACATCAGTTTGGTGAAATCCTTTAAAAAGTAACAGCAGGATGTGTCTAAAGAGAGAAACCAAAGGCTTAAATAAATCCAAACAGACCAAACTGAAGAAACAAACCAATGGAATCTTTCTTTCTCTCTCTTTTTTTCCCCCAAAGAGAGAATTCAGTCAAGTTGGAATTTAGGTTCCAATCTTTAGGACTGAAGCATAATCGAGTTATTTCAGTCACACAAGGTTTTTTCAATCACTATCACTGAGAATTTGTTGAAAACTTGAAAAGAAAAAAAAAGTCAATACTTTTACTGAAAGAGTTGTTCTGAATGGCATATTGCAATTGAAACTTCCAAAGCATTATCAATTTTACCAATTTTCCTAGAAAAGAATAAGAATGACATGACTCCTAACTCATTTTACTGACTCCATACTATGGTACTGCATTTCTTCTCAAAAGTATTTTGAGATGCATGTAGTAAATTTTACTACTATTAATCAATCAACTATTATTTTTTCATCTTTTGTCATTTTTAGGGCTGCACCCGCGGCATATGGAGGTTCCCAGGCTAGAGGTCTAATCAGAGCTGCAGCTGCCGGCCTTCGCCACAGCCACAGCAACATGGGATCCGAGCCGCGTCTGCAACCTACACCACAGCTCACGGCAACACCAGATCCTTAACCCACTGGGCAAGGCCAGGGATCAAACCCACATCCTCATGGTTCCTAGTTAGATTCATTTCCACTAAGCCATGACGGGAATTCCTCAATCACTATTTTAAACTGCAATTAATTACATTTACACTTTGTGATTTTGATGAAATTCAGTTGGTTCCACTTTTCCTCACTTCTATGACTTTATCATTATTCTTATAAAATGTATTTAATTTAGCAGTTAATTATCATTTTCTTAAACATGGCGACAATTTATATAAAAATGCATTATATGGAAAAAAAAAAGAGGAGTTCCCATCGTGGTGCAGCGGAAACGAATCTGACTAGAAACGATGAGGATGCGGGTTTGATCCCTGGCCTTGCTCAGTGGATTAAGGATCTGTTACTGCCCTGAGCTGTGGTGTAGGTCACAGATGTCGCTCAGATCCTACGTTGCAGTGGCTGTACTGTAGCTCCGATTAGACCCCTAGCCTGGAAACCTCCATATGCCACAGGTGCAGCCCTAAAAAAGCAAAATAAATAAATAAATAAATGTAGTCATTACAGTAATATGAAAAATCATATAACATTACACCTGAGATCTAATTTTTTATAAACTATTTTAGCGACATATTTGTCATATTATTTTATATCAAAGGATAAAGACAAAAGTACATGTCATAATTCTGTAAGTATTACAGTCATTTAATAACAGAGTATTCTAATTAATCTCATGGCATGTAAATGTGCTTCTGTTGATTTAAATTATTTGTCCTAAAATTCTTCTCTTGGGTTTATCCAAATGATTTAATTTGATATGCAGTGATATGTATTCTTATAATGCACTTAGTTATATACATAAGTGTCTTTTTTACTTAGTTTTTAAAACTATGGATCTAAGTACAATTTGTCTTAAAGGGGAGAAACTGAAAATGAATTATTTTCAATTTCTACATATATGTATTTAGCCTTCCCTGGAAACAAAGGAGAAGAAATAAATGATCTAGATGAAGAATAATTATGGGAGGGAGTTCCCTGGTGGCCTAGCTGTTAGAACTCAGCACTTTCACTGATGCAGCCCAGGTTCAATCCCTGGTCTGGAAACTGAGATCCCAAATTAAGCTACTGCATGCTGCAGGCCAAAACAAAAACAAAAAAAAAAGGAACACTTACGGGACAGCTTACCCACAGGTGATTTGCTAGTGATTTAAACTGTTCAAAGCAGATATGTGAGATTGGGCTGTGAATATTCTGATGCCTTTTTCTTTATTTATTAATAGTAATTCTAACCACATGGTTCCATTATCTTTAACTGAATCGAGATTCAAAAGCTGGCTTCGTATCCCAGCATAGAAAGAAATCTACTCACGTCTTATGCTGAAAATAACTAGGAACACTGTGTATAAATTATATTGGATAATTATTAAATTCAGCAGTATTCAAATCACCAAACAGTAAAACTGCAGTTCTTTTTTAGACAGTAGTGTAAGGGAATTCTCTTCCTGAGTTTATACCACTTTATTTCTCCGTGCCGCTTTCTTCAAACCAGACAATGAGCTTAAGTTTGACAAAACCCTGACGGAACTGTAGACTGACACATTAAAGAGAAGCGTACTTAGAAAATACTCCCTAAACAAATGGAGACAAATTCCATTATCTGTAAACTTTCTAGATTTCTTTTATGCCGTAAGCATAAACTACCAATAAAACTACAAGTTACCAGTACTTATGCTTGGGCTCTTTTTCAGCACAGCCCATAAAATGCTGAATAGGAGAGCAGGAAAAACTTCCACCAAGTGCTTCTGAGCCTACTCCAATTTAGCATAAAAGGCAAGGAACCACCTGAAGCACACTTCAACAATTAGGCAAACAACTTTTACCTTTTTTTTTTTTTTTCCCCAAGGGCTGCACTCACAGCATATGGAAGTTCCCAGGCTAGGGAGTCAAATCGGTGCTGTAGCTGTTGGCCTACGTCACAGTCTTAGCAACGCCAGTTCTGAACCGTCTCCACAACCTACACAGCAGCTTGCGGCAATGCTGGATCCTTAACCCACTGAGCAAGGACAGGGATGCAATTCGAACTTGAGTCCTCATGGATGCTAGTCAGGCTCGTTACTACTAGTCAACCAAAACAGAAATTCCCAGGCAAACAACCTTTAAACTCTTTGTTGATGAGTGATGCGTTGTGTAAATTATACAACTGATGATCATTTTGCTTTTCATCATTGTGTTGCATTACTTGAATTTTTATAATAAAAGCAATGGAATTGAAAGTCCATTGACTCCAAGATTCATATGTAATTTCCATACCATTATTTTCTGGGTCAACTTTATATCTCTAAAAACACTATGAATTAAAAAAATGTACAGAGACTTCTGAATAATCAGACCCTAAGAGTAAGGATTCCCATATTGAAGATGTAGAAGAAAAACATCATCTATGAAAGGATCGAGGAATTCAAATAAGATAACATAAAATAATTATTCCTCCTAGAGACAAAATAAATAATTAAGAATGAGTTTATTACATAACCCATCACAAAATATTCAGAAAAGGTAAAGCATATCTAAGTAGAATTTAATAATCGACTATAAAATTGGTTTTTCTTTTCATAATAGTCTGGCCTTTTTTTAACATCTTTACTTCCTAGTATTAAAAAAGAGAAACAAAACACTAAAACTGATTTTCCCTATCGCTAATAACTTCAAAAGTATTTGCACTGTCTTCTTATTAATGCAAGTCAAGACTAAAAACACGAAAAGATGAATACTAAAATGCACTCCATAAAACTAGTCAAAGAATAAATTAGATCACTCAGCTTTTATTGGTTTCCCATTGCCACTCATCTCACACCTGTGAATATCAACAATAACCTTTTTTTTGTCTTTTTGCCTTTTCCTAGGGCCGCACTCACAGCACATGGAGGCTCCCAGGCTAGGGGTCCAACTGGAGCTGTAGCCGCCGGCCCACGCCAGAGCCACAACAATACGAGATCCGAGTCATGTCTGCAACCTACACCACAGCCCATGGCAACACCGGATCCCCAACCTGCTGAGCAAGGCCAGAGATCGAACCCCCAACCCCATGGTTCCTAGTCGGATTCATTAACCACTGAACCACGATGGGAACTCCTCAACAATAATCTTAATACTATATAACAGCTCATTGTAACATAAACTTCACAGTATTGAAAAGGAAAAAATGAATTATAAGTTTGAAAACTCAGAAAGATATTGAAAGAAGTTTTTTGCATAGGTAATAATGCACTGTGTGAGCCACTTGAACACCTTGACTCGGGGGACTGTTAACATTGCTTCTACTTAATATGGGGTGAAATTCCAGAGGCTACAGTCACCTGCACTAAAAGCATTGAAGCAACTTAGCCATTTAGTGGCGAGAACCTTCATTAGCAGCCTAGGTTCCCAGGTGAAGGTCATGGTGTTCACTTAAAAGGAAACAAGAACCTCATGCTGACCAGGGGGAGTAGCAGCATCTGGGCATCAAGTTTCTATCCCAGTGGATGTGAAGATCCCAAAAAAGTCCACTACAGCGATACAGGATGGTGGTGCCGTATGGGAATGCTGCTGAAAACCAATTCCAAGAGGAAAGGTCAGGAGTTAAATACAGAAGGGGAAAAAGTATTCTTGGCTCCAGACAGCCCCTGAGAATTAAAAAATAGCCACAATACTCTAGTTGCCTTATTTCGTGTTGCTTAGGAAAAAAAGAATCTAAATACCTTAAGTCCACTGTGCTAGATCCTGTGACCCAAAACATTACCCCTTCTGAGCTGCTTGCCTTCTTTCAACTCACCTGCTCTCTTCAGCGCCTGTTGTCCTGTCAAGTACGAAGGTAGCTGAACAACTACATTTGAAACATGGAGCTCATGTTCCCAGATAATCAAGGAATCCAGGGGTCTAGAAGACCCCAGAGACCTTACAGTTGAGGAAACAGAGGCCTGCAGCAATAAATGAATTGGATGTATTCCAAACTAGTAGACTGATTTGAAGGCACTAGTATTAAATTATTACATTAAATTATTTATGTAATAATTTACATGTGTTATACTGAATATAAAATGCAAATAATACCATACCTTACATAGCAATCATATAGTAGGGAAAATCATATCATAAATGCGCATAACTAAGTGTTCAGTGAATACATTTCTAATTATCACATAAACAAATGTTCATACAGGTGATTTTTCTCATTTGAAAACTGATCAATTCCACTTGTCAAAAGTCTATATTTCTTTTTTGTCTTTTTTTAGGGCCGCACCTGGGGCATATGGAGGTTCCCAGGCTAGGGGTCTAACAGGAGCTGTAGCCGCCAGCCTATACCACAGCCACAGCAACATGGGATCCGAGCTGCATCTGCAACCTGCACCACAACTCACGACAACGCCAGAGCCTTAACCCACTGAGCGAGGCCAGGGATAGAATCTGCATCCTCATCGGTGCTAGTCAGATTCGTTAACCACTGAGCCACAACGGGAACTCCAAAAGTCCGTATTTCAATTCATTTCTATCTAGGAGTAAAATAGGATACTTCTTACCATTTATAGGCACTTGGTGCTGGAAAGAATTCCCAAAGCCCCCCAACCCCCTTCTGTATTTGAATTTAAGTTTGCAAAGCGGCAACAATGCACCACGGCCCTTCCCATCATTTCATTCCCTGGGCCAGTAAAGGATGCTACAGCTCACATCAAAAGAAGAAACACATGAGAAAAATGAGTAAATCCCCGGAGGTTCCTGGACTAAGGACCCAATCTATAAAATAAAATGAGTCCTGGGAACCAGGCAAGAACAGGGTTAGAGCAACTAACAGTCTGAGCTTGTGTCTCAATCTGCCAGACCCCAAGTATCCGCGGTCAAAACTTTGCTTTATATTCAACCACCACTAGCATAACCTTGTCCCGCCCCCACTCACAATGCCACCACACCACCGGCCACTTGCATGGATGGACAGATGGATAGACAGATGGATAAATGCATAAGTACATACCATTTTCTTCCTTGGTTCCACTACAATTCATAGGATTTATTCAAATATAAGGGTAAAGTCTTTCTCTCCTCCTCTGGGGAAATATTATCATTATTTTTCTTGTTAAAACCTCCTAAATACCTGTAGCTGGCCAGTTTTTAATTATAATGAAAACCAAGAGGTATCATAATTTGGGTAGCATAACGCCATAGCGAGGACTCAAAGGAAAATATCTCGCCATGATGTCACTGGGAACCTGTAGCATCTTCTAAACGTGTGTGCCTCTCAGGACAAGAGTTGGTGCTTCAAAGTTTAAACTGAAAAAAGAGAGCTTGCCTTGAAAGTGTGGTTTTAGGCAGATCTAAGCTATACCTGAAGATGAAACATGGTTCTGTGTTAAAGTGAGGCATGATTTATTTTGCAGGTAAAGAAAAGATAGAATATTAAATGCGCCACTTGCTTCTGTTGATGGAAGGGTACCCAGGACCTGTGGGTATACAAACTGTAATACAAGTCATTTCAACAACAATTACCTTCCAGTTTCACTCTCACCTAACAGGGGAGGTGTGTTTCAATTAAAAGATCCTTGCCAGGACTTCCTCATACTTTCTAGGCAGCTCTTTGAAAATCAGTGGGGTTTGCAGATAGGTAAGAAGGAAAATTCATGACCGGCCCTCGGAAAAGTTGAGAAATAAAATATGTGTTACTACTCACGGCTCTGCCTGGAGGCTCCTGTCCTCGGCCACATAGTTAGAAGGAATATAGCCCTGCAGCGGTTGGCCAGAGCCATCTGCCCTTTTCTTCAAGTGCCTGGCCAACCACCAGCCCTCGTGGGAAGTGTCCAGGACCTGGAGCTTGTCGCCTGCGCGGAAGCTCAGGTCCTCTGCGGTCCGAGCCTCGTAATCAAACAGAGCCACAAAGTAGCGGCCCTGGCTTGTCCCCGGCTCCGGAGCTGGCGGGGGAGGATCCGGGGGGCAGACAGCCCCTGGGTTTCTAATCCCCAACGGCTTGTCCGCTCCCTCCCGGGACAAACAGGGCAGATAGGGCTCCAGGTACGCCCGGAGCCTCAGGCAGAAGTTACCCATGGCGTCCCGTGGGGACTGGGGGAGAGGGGTGCCTCCCTCTCCCGTTGTTTCTCTGCAGATCCACTTTCTCTTCCTCCCCCGGGAAACTGTGTGATCAGCGCCAAATCCACCGGGCTCTGGAGAGGGTGCCAAGCCCTGTTTCACAACAGTCCCGCAGACCCGCTCTGAGGTCACCGGCTGGCTTTCTGTGGTCGTCCGTAGCTGCTGCCCCGGAATGGGAGCCGGGCGGCCAGCTGCTCGGTGGGTGGGAAAGGTGCCTTTTGCCTCTGGTCCGCTTAGAAATCCCACAACAGAAATAAAATGTAGAGGGCTTGACTTATCCCAACGTCTGAGAACGGAAAAGAGGCATCTGGCCTCTTGTCCCAAGAAAAAAGTTATCCAGACAAAGAGATGGACTCCAGGTAAGATCTCCAGGCGCTCTTGCCTCTAGCCAGCAGCTGTCTCCCAGCTTCAAGTCCGTGTCTGTGGTTTGGCCTGTCCCGACCCGCACTGCTCTTTCTTTTTTGCTAATGAGTAACCAACCAGGCTGGGCTATTGCCTTTAACATCCTAAGCAATGAACAGCCTGTAATAATTTCTTCTTACTTCCTGGTTTCTTTGTGTCTGTGAGCTAAACGGGGTTCCCGGCCGGCCTCTCTACCTCTCTCCCTTCTCCCACGCCCAGAAGAGACCAGCGCCCTCACCAGGGAGCCAAACTCTTAAAGCAGCTGCCAAAATCGTGCTTCTGGACGGGCTGGGCTAGCCCTGGGGAGCATTTTGTCCTGCTATGCCACCTGCAGAGAAACTGAAGGCAGAGATGTTTTTCTTCCAGAAAGATGAGTCCGATCGTTTTGCCACCACGAAGAGAAATGAAAAGGAAAATTCAAGTGGCTGGGTATCTGTTACCGGGCAAAGGGCAACTGGGAAAGAACCGAGTCCCTACCTTTTCTTCATCACCACGGATAGATGTCAATAGCCTCAAGGTACATTTGCAGTCTGGAAAAATACAAGAGCAGCTGACTAAAATGCTGAGAACCTGAAACGATGCATTTTCCCACAGAGACATTCAGTTTTCTGTCCTCCGTGTACTGTTTCTGAAACACACACACACACACACTCACGGCGGCAATCAGGGAGAGTGGAAGGGCTGCGTGTGAGCTGCTGTGAATGCTCTGTTCAACTTTGACCTCGGGTATACATTAATTCTTACTAATGTCGTTGGCAGGAACTAATGAAGCTGAGAACAGGCTAGGCAGTGGGTTTTGCTCTATTCCCCTAGTTCAGGGCAGCTATCTCTCAAGTGGGTGCCTTGGTTCCAGGAACACCTAGGCAGAGACTTTAGATGGGTCAACGCAAGGCCATTCTCGCTAGTGGAGAACACTGCAAACTTGTTTATGATACGTCACTTCTTTTTATATAAGGCATTTGTTAAAAAATTTCTTTCTGGGAGTACCCATCATGGCTCAGCGGAAATGATACTGACTAGCACCCATGAGGACGCAGTTTCAATCCCTGGCCTTGCTCAGTGGGTTAAGGATCTGGCATTGCTGTGGCTGTGGTGTAGGCCGTAGACACAGCTTGGATCTGGCGTTGCTATGGCTGTGACGTAGGCTGGCAGCTGCAGCTGATTTGACCCCTAGCCCGAGAACTTCCATAAGCTGCAGGTGTGGCCCTAAAAAGAAAAAAAAAAGATTCTCTCTTAAAAACAAGCTCTCTAAATGTTGCTGGAGCCTTGAACTTGCTAACCTAACCCTAGTACAACTCAGAATTCCAGTTCCTTATCAAACAGCAAGGCATCTTTAATAATCAAAATAAATGAACTCAAGAAAAAGAAGAAAGAAAAGCAGAAAACTGCGGCCTCAGCCACTTCTGCTGTTTCCTTGCACTGAAATCAGGCATTCATGGCGGACAGAACAGATCATTTGGTTAAAACCAGCTTGTGTCACACTTCCAGGTTTCTTCAATTGTCTTCAGAGTCACGGCAAAAGTACTAACTTGACAGGAAGAGCAAAGCCAAACGTTGAGCCACGTCTGCTTACTTATGATAGGGGACCCAAAATATAATTCCACTCTAAAACAGAACAGAAAATAATAATTATGTAATGCTTAGAAGCCATAAGAATATTTTGTTAAAAACACAATATTAATTGTAAAAAGTATAGAATTCTGTTAACGTCCCCAAAACAGAGGCATAGATTCTCAAGTCTTTCCAGAGACATCTACATGATCTAGAATAGGAAATAAGATTTGGAAGCAACTAGAGAGAGGTATGCAAAACTGATTTGGGTTTTTTTTTTGTTGTTTTTTGAGGGGGAGGGGGCTGCACCCATGGCATATGGAGGTTCCCAGGCTAGGAGTCCAATCAGAGCTACAGCTGCCAGCCTACACCACAGCCACAGCAACACGGGATCCAAGCCACATCTGCGACCTACACCACAGCTCAAGACAATGCTGGATCCCAGACCCACTGAGCAAAGCCAGGGATCGAACCCACATCCTCACGGATACTAGTCGGATTCATTTCCACCGCCACAATGGGAACTCCTCAAAACCCATTTGTAAGAGGAGTTTAAGACTTCAGAAATTTGAAGATTCTAGGACTTGCCGTGTGGCTCGCAGCATAATTACTCGGCTTAGCTTCTACAGTGGCTGTGGCTCGGCCCCTGGCTCAGGAACTTCCATATGCCGCAGGTGCGGCCACTAAAAAAAAAAGAAAGAAATTTGAAGGTTCTAAATTCAAGTATGCCTCCGTTATGGTCATGACAAGGCATTCCAGAAAATGACAGAGTGGCAGACCTGAAGCGCCGTCACTGCACTAGTGAGTGGAACTGAAAAAGCAACTGGCCATCCCAGGACGTCAGGCGAGCAACGGCCTGAAACCTGAGCCAAGGGCTGGGGAGGGAAAAGGCTTTCTTGTGTAGCTAGTGTCAGAATTCTACATTCACCCAAGCTTGAGACCTTGCAATCATCTTTTACTCTTTCCCTGGTTTCTTTGAGCTCATCCCTCTCTGAACTCTGCTTCTGTCTTTTCATGTATTCTACAATTTTTTTCATTCCTTCTGAATCACAGATAGATATCGCCCCTCCCCCCATAGAATATTCTTCCCTGGATTATTCCAGAGGCAGGGAATAATCTCCTTTCCTCCAGTTTAGCTTGTATCCCTGTCTCATCTGGCACACCGCTCCCAGCAACAATGCTCAAGCTGCTAGTAATACTAGTGAAAGCCGCTATCAGCTTCTCTGTGCCAGGCACTGTGATGAGAATGTTACAAATGACAGACCATCTAACGCTCAGAACATAAAAGACAATAATACTTACGAGGAAGGTAGCATTTTTGCAAATTTTAGTGAAGAAACTGCGGCAGAGAGGTTAAGTATCTTGTCCAAGGTCACACAGCCCCACGTGGCTGAACCGCAAGTAACACCTTGGTCTCCATCTGACTCCAGAGACTGTAACTCTTCTGTTCCGATGACTCTTAAAAAAGGCTAATATTCTTCTGTGTAAAGCCCTTCCATGATCTCCACCGTGTTGAGAACAGAACCTAAATCTCTTTGGCAGGACACACAAGGCTCTGGTAACTTCTCGAACCTGAGGGCCCTTCACTCACCCTGTGATGCAGGTTCATCAAGACACCAGTGGGTCCCTGAGGCCCGAGACCCTCTACTGTGATGCACCTTTGCTTCCTCCTCTCCCTGCTCCCGGGTGACTTCCTTATGATTTTTCCAGGCAGGGTTCAATTAGCACCATCCCTGCCATGACAGGTTAGAGACCCCTACTCTGTGTGCCCCTAAAACCTGGCACGTATTTCTGCTGGGACCCCTATTAAATTCCACTTGGTTCCCTTGCTTGTTTGCTTTCTCCAGGAGAATAAAACTTCCTTCCCTGAATCTTCGATTCCTTGCACAACGTCCAGGATGTAAGTAGTAAATACTCAGTGGGTATTTGTTGCAAGTTGAGGAAGGAAGGGAGGGAGGAAGAAAGAAAAAAGGACAGAGAGAAAAGTGCAAGTAGGGAGAGAAGAGGAGAGAAGGACGGGGAGGAAAAGGAAAGGAAAGGATCCGCTGGGATAAGAGAAACACTCATGCGAGTACTAACAAATGAGAGCAAAATTCTCTAGTCTCTAAAGAGCTGGGAGCACAAAGGATGGTGGCTTTCTGTCTATTGCCTCTTCGTCCCCTTCTTTCCTGTCATTGTTTCCTGAATGTTGGATCCTTTTGCCAGCCTCCAAAACCGGTTTTCCTGCCTGCAGCCACTCTCCCTCCCATCCTCAGAGCACACTGCCACACGTTAATCTTCTTAAATCACTCTCCTGCACAACAGCCTTCAACAGATCTTCATTGCTTGGAAGATATGGCTTAGAATTCAAGACTAAGGAATTTGTTGTCGATCCAGTCTTTGCTGGATGCACGTTTTCAACATCCTCCTTCTATTACCATCTTATACTCACCCGCCCACTCCGCCCAATAGGTTTACTGTGTCTCCATTAGGTCCGGTTCACTCCTACCTCGGATTCTGTCTCCTTGGCATTCCCACCCCAACAGACCTCTACCTGCATTTTCAGCCCTAAATAAAAATCCCATACCTCCTTTAGAACTTCCTTGTCCCTTTCTGCCAAAATAATTTTTGTCTTCCTTGAATGTTTCTAGCTCCTGCAACCCCACATGCAGTGTGGACACAATCTGAAAATGAATTTAGCTGTGCTCCTAGGTCTGATTTGCTGAGCACTGCAGCAGAAAACCCCCCAACTACTCCCAGTTTTATACCAGAACAAATTAATGATCCAACTCCTACTAAGACCTTAACTTTGCTCAACATTGTTTTACATGTAAGTTCACTTAGGTGCCCTTCTCTTCCTTTTCTCATAGCCCTGTTCCAAATTGTCCAGCATTCTCAGACTTTCTGCTGACACCATTCTTCTTTAATGAACTGGTCACAGAAATCCACCGAAATTCCAACAGGAACCAATTCAATGCCCTTTTCTTGCATCGAAAACTGTGTCTACGCCTGCAAATCCTTGTACTTTGTTCCTGCGACAAAAACATCGACTTGCCCACCCAATGTCTGGTTTCTTCTTCCTACTTTCAGAACCCTAATTTTGTAGAAGTGAAGGCTGGGGCTGACAGTTCTCATCCCTCCTTACAACCACAAGTGGCCAAGAAGAAAGTAAGCAGAAGTCACTGGGTGAGGTTTCAGAAGTGCCTTTAAAAAGGTGGAATCATCCGTTTCCCTTCCCTCTTTCCTTTTTCCTCTTGCCTGAAACTCAGCTGAGGTGGCTGGACCTCCAGCAGATATCTTGGACTATTAAGTGACCTTAAAAATCTAAAGAGCAGAAAGATAAAAAAGGAACTTATGCCCCAGGCGTACCCACCTTGAGACTTATCATATGGGAGAGAAATTACCTTCTACCCATAAGGCGTAATTATTTTGATTTGTTATTATACGTACTTAAGACCACTGCAAATTCATCCCTCAGAAACAAAAGCTCACGCTCACATAAAAACTTGCATACAAATGTTTATAGCAGATTTATGCATAATAGCTCCAAACTGGAAACAATCCCGATGTCCTTTAGTGGGTGAATGTGGCACAGCCATACCATGGAATACTGTTCAGCAATTAAATGGACAAAATACTGATGTACACAACCTGGGGCGATCTCCAGAAAACTGTGCTGACTTTTTTAAAAAGCTGATCCCCAAAGATTATTTATTACATGATTCCATTTCTGTAACAACATAATACATCTTGAAATGGCAGAATTATAGAATTGGAGACTCCATTAATGGTTGCTAGAAGTCAGTGCTGGGATGGAGGTGATGAGGAAGTGGGTGTGACTATCAAAGGACAACATGCAGAGTTTTTGTGATGATGGAAATATCGTCTCTTGGCTGTATCTACGTTAATATCTGGGTTGTGATACTGTACTATAATTTTATGTCATCATTGAGGAACCAAGGTAAAGGACCCATGAGATCTCTATCATTTCTTTCAAATACAAATCTGAAATCATCTCAAAATTAAAAGCTAATTTTTTTTTCTTTTTCTGTTTCTTTTTTGACCACCCCGCAGTATATGGAAGTTCCTGGGGCCAGGGATCAGAACCAAGCCACAGTAACAACCTACAAGGCAGCTGTAGCAATGCCGGATCCTTAATCCACTGTACTGGGCCACGGATCTAAACTGCATCCCATTGCTACAGAGACACTGCTGATAAAAGCTTATTAAAAAAAAAAAAAATTGCTCTTCAAAGGCTACTCATTGGCTTGAGGATAAAAACCCTATATATATATATTTTTTGTTTGTCTTTTGTCCTTTTAGGGTCGCTCCCGCGGCATATGGAGGTTCCCGGGCTAGGGAGTTAAGCGGAGCTATAGCTGCTGGCCTTCGCCACAGCCACAGCCACGCCAGATTCGAGCTGCATCTGCAACCTACAGCACAGCTCACGGCAATGCCAGATCCCTAACCCACAGAGCAAGGCCAGGGATCGAACCCGCAACCTCATGGTTCCTAGTCAGATTCGTTTCCTCTGCGCCACGACGGGAACTCCTAAAAACCCTATTTAAAATGGCATACAAAGTCCTTCATTACATCACTCCTGCCCAATTCCATCCAGTTCTACTTAATAGCAATCAAAGTTCTTAGGCAAACTAAGAAACCAACTCTGGCTAACTTATACTAAAGTAATTCAACTGGTTCTCAGGTTCAACAAGGAAACTAAAGCTTGGAAAAGCTTGGAAACCCAGAAGGAAAAAAGGGAAGGTGAGTGGCCAGAACCATGCTCAGTGTCGTCACAAGGACACAGGTTAGTAAGGGACTAACCATCAAGGAACACTGGGCACTGCCATTGGCTCCACCACCACTGAAAACTAGATAACGCTGTGACCTCCAGGGGGTCTCACCCTAACTCCAGCTGCAAGGTTTCAAACGGAGCTTTCATAGTGGATGATGGAACTCTGCCTCCCCCAAGACACAGAGTGGCAGATTCCCCACACATAGAGAAGAGACATGCTGAGAAGTCATAAGAAATAAAAGTAAACATTTCCACCATATCTAGTGTTCCTTCAAACTCTTGCTTAGGACCCTCATAAGTCTTAAAGTCCCCCAATGTGCTTTGCTTCCTCATACATGTTGACTTGTGCTCAAGTCTTATCTGTCTAGTGTGGTGTCCACTACTTCTCCCTTTTCCTACCCCTGCTGTCTTCCAACTTATTTGCCTGATGAATATGGGTTCTTATTTATTTGGGGGGAGTCAGGGAAAAAAATGCCTCTCATTTGAGTTTCCACTGTTCACATTAATGGTTATTATCCAGTGGCTCTCCTGTTGTTTTTTTGCCGTTGTTTTTGTTTTTGCTGTCTCACGGCATATGGAGTTCCCTGGCCTGGGATCAGATCCAAGCTGCTGTTGGACCTACGCTGTAGCTCTGTGGCAACACCAGATCTTTAACACACTGTGCTGGGCCAGGGATCAAACCTGCGTCCGGGCGCTACAGAGACACCACTGATCTCATTGCACCACAGCAGGAACTCCTGCTGTCATGTTTTCAAGCACTTCTCTTCATTTGTTCCTTGATATAAAAGAAAAATAAATACTATTAATCTCACAAAATCCTACTCTTTAAATTCAAGGTTAAAGAAATATTTTGGTTGACCTCTGATAAATACCTCTAATAAATTTGCAAAAATAACTGGCATTATAAAGCCTAAGCTCATAATAATGATGTTTTAGCAATATTTATATTTCAAATCTCTTGTTAAAGCATGTGTTGTGTATAGGTGTATATGGCGCAGCAATTTACAGATTTGTACTTGGTGTAATTGTTATCCTTGAAAAACTGTCAATAGTTTTGGAAATGTGACCAAGTCTCAGAGAATTGCTCTCCCTTGGAGAATCATCAAAGTAAATATGTTCGATATGTAATAAAACCTATTAGAAGGTGGTTTGCACTTTCTCAGTTGAAGTTTAACCAAGAGTCACATCTTGGCCCCAGTGTACAGTGATATATATGCATTTGTTTCACACAGGTGCAAAAAACCTATAATCTATGTGATATGCTCATTTTCAGAAAGAAGTATTCATTATGGTATGGTTGACTGTGTACATTTTTATATCTCCTCGGTTAAAAGAAATTTCAGAATATCAAACCTTAAAAGGATACATGGGGAGAGAGTTACAAATCCGTTCTACAAACCTAGTCCCAGATGTATCAATGTGATAAACCTCGCTCTCATCACTCCCCAATTCGGCCTCCAACAGGGGTCTGTCTCCAGCCTCCGGAGGTCATCTGCTCAAGCTCTATTGCCCAGTTAGTGTCCAATGCAATCGGAATTTTGTTCAATTCCCAAAACACTCATTTGCCAGACTGTTAGAAGTAATTGTGTGTAACACTCATGCTTTAGAAGATTAAACCATGTTACTAATGGACCAGTTGAAGGAAGCACCCTCTAGTGACTGCTAGAAAACAGTAGTATGTCTATGGACAATGATTTACTTCAGGAGTCCTCAGGGGTTTCCTCCTTTGCTTCAGTGAGTCCACGAATATTTACTGAGCTACTCTCTTGTGCCAGGCACCGGGTTAGTGCTTGGAGATATAAAATTAAGTAAAACAGGTAGAGCCTGTCCTGGTTTGGACAGTACTATAGACTAAAAATGTGACCAAATCAATACTGTTGGCTACAACAGGAACTCCTACAATAGTATTCTTAAGTAATGACAAATGTTCCTTGTATACCGGACAAATTTCAATGAACAGGAAAATCGTAGTCAATGATTTAGAAAACCTTAACTGGAAACAAAGAGATGTATTAAACTTAACAGGAAACAAAATGCATCAATACAATAACAATAAAAAAATAAATTTAGCAGAAATTGCTGTTGAAAACTTTAAACAACAAAACACTAAATTTATTAAAGATGAAAGGAGAAGTGCCAAATACTGATCATTATTTTAAAATTGTTCCAAGAAGACATTACAGTCCATGGCTTATTTTCCTTTGTGCATAATATTATGTAGGAAACAATTTTTCAATTCATGCAATAATATTTATACTGCACTTTTCCGTTTAAATGTGCTCATAAATATTAATCCATTCCCACAACAGCACCGTAAGGTAGCTAAGAATTATCCAGAGTTGACAGACTGAGAGCTTAAAATGATGTTTGGCTCTGATGCCAAGGACTGCTGAGGGAATTAATAAGAGAGTTGACAACTAAGTCCAAAATCCTGGCTCCTGGCTGCTGCTAAGGCGAAGGAAGCTGTCAGAGAGCTTTATTGTCCTGTCCTGACTCCTGTTCTCCACAGTGACATGGAAGTCAAAGGCACCTGCTCCTACAGTGTCCCTGCGTGATCAGCACAGCTGTGACAGATGCTTCTAGGCATCTGATGTTTCACAGAGGTCAGTATCTCACATCTCCCTAGAAAATATTAAGAAAAAGTTGAATCCACCATTTAGAGACCTGTTGACGACTCAGGAAGACTTCAATGAGTCCGAATGAGAAAACTCTACCCAGAGCTTAAGAAGGAATAACATTACATTCGGCAAAGCTAAAACAAGTCACACCCAGACGGACTTATCTGAATTCGTTTTAACGTTGGGTAGATGGCGGTTTGTGTGCCCCTGCTAGTGACCAACTGTCCCAGTTTACCAAGGACTGAGAACGTCCTGGTACAAAGACTTCCTTTTTGCCTGGGGAGGTCCCAGGCAAATCCATACAGTTGATGATTTTACCTCTGGGTAATGATCTCTGCTAGGGCTTCTTTGTTCATTGTATGTGACAAAATGAATTTAAGTAGCTGTTTTATTTCTGAGTTTTCAACTTGCCATGGGGGTGGGACCATCAGGATGCATAAAAATCCATACTAAAACATGTCTTAAGATTTGTTCCTTGGAATTCCCATTGTGGCTCAGCGGGTTAAAGCCCCAGCTATCATCCATGAGGATGCGGGTTTGATCCCTGGCCTTACACGGTGGGTTAAGGATCTGGCCTTGCCATGAACTTTGGTGTAGGTTGCAGACACGGCTCAGATCCCACATTGCTGTGGCTGTGGTGTAGGCCGGCAGCTGAAGCTCCAATCTGACCCCTAACCTGGGAATTTCTATATGCCGTGGGTGCGGCCCTAAAAAAAAATTAAAATCAAAATTAAAAAAATTTGTTATGTCCAGTTTCTCATTTGAAAAAAAATAACTACCCCACATGGTTCATTGCGAAGACTACATAAGTTAATAGACGTAAAACACTTACAAAAATTTTGACACAAAGCAAGATCTCAGTAAACGCTAGTCCATAATATTATTCATCTTCTTGTGATTGTTTAAACCCAGGCTTTGGAATTACAAAACTAATAGCAGCTCTTTTTTCTCACCTCTCACCTCATTCGAGTTTGTAACTCGATCCTTGTAGGTCATTTCACAGTGCTGATTCAATATGATCTTTCCATAAATTATGGCCTCCTCTCCTCTGACGTTTGTAATTACCCCTTAACTTCCTTCCTAATTATCATATTTATTTGTACCTTCCCTTACTCATTAAACAAACATTTTGACTACTTCCTGTATTCCAGAGACTGTGCCAGCCACTGGAGGAAACCTGTGCTTCTTTCTTTCAGAGAAGATGGAAAATCACCTTTACTCACAGGTCTTAAGGCTAAAAGTGCTGCCTTTGACCAGATTCGTTTGTTCTGACTCTGCCAGACCACTCATACTCTTACAGCAATTACAGGAAGCTGGACGCTCACATGTCTTACAAAACAATGTACATTGTTAAATGAAAACTGGAGGAAAAGGAATTTTGACCCAAGACTAGAGTGTCACCTCTTTAGGATACCCCGCTTATCTTCCAGCATTTATGGACATGGTGTCCCAGGATCTGTTAGACAGAGGTATTTAACTCGTTAGATAACATTACTGTTTATTCCCAAAATCAAAGACAACAGAACATTCCCATAGGGACAGTCTTAGACGTCTGCTTCTAATCATCCTTGACCAGTCTGGGAAAATGAGTCTAACCAGCCCGGAGTCCAGTTATAGGGTATAGGAGGAATTGAAAGAGTTAGATGGACACACGGACTCCTAATAACAAATGTTGGTTATAGGATTTTTATGTGCCAGACTTTATGTTAGATATTTTAATCCTCACAACACCCCATGAAGTAAATACCTTATTTTGTTAAACTTCCAAAATTGTGATACAGAGCAAATATACAGAAAAGTGCATAAGACAAAACTTAGAGTTAATAAATTGTAAAATGAACACTTATGTAACCCCTACTCAGATGAGACACAAAAGGAACACTGACAGAACTCCTGCAGGACCCTTCCAGATAACAACGCCAACCAAACACTTTCCTGACATTTACAGAATTCAGCTTCCTTCCATTTCTCTATAGTTTCATAACTGAATTAACCATCCCTGAAAGTATCATTTAATTTTGTCTATTGGGGGGGTAATACAGTAACAATTCTATTGTGCCTGGCCTCTTTACTTACGTCATTATGTCATTAAGAAACACTCATTTCGTAACGTATATCAAAAGTCCATTCATTCCCATTGCTGCATTAAACTTTGTGTGCGTACACCACAGCTGTGTATTGTACTGGGATGGAACTTTTGGGTTGTTTCCAGTTCAGAGCCATTTTGAACAATACCATGAACCTATATACATGTGTTCCCCGATAGACAGGAGTTACACATTTCTCTGTCTAGTAGTAAAGTTCCTGGGTTGTAAATTATGGGTAACTTCACCTTCAGTAGACATTACCAAAGAGGTTGCACCAATCTGAATTCCCACCAGTAATTTATGAGTGAAATGTAGTACCTCACTGAGGCTTTCATATTCATTTTTTCTGGTTCCCAATGACACTGAACACTTTTATTTATATTCCATTTATAGGCTCTCATTTACGAAGCGTGTACTTAGGTCTTTTGTCCAATGGGGAAGGAATAAGGATTCCTATAAACTAAGTAAATAAAGTGTTTACCTAAGGAGGGAGTGATCAACAGCATCAAATGATACTAGTGTGTAAAATAAAACAAGGACTGAAGGATGGTCATTGGATTTAGCAAATGGATATCATTGCTGAACTTAGCCACAGTTTTGTTGGAGTGTTGGAGGGAAAAGTTCATCTTTGTGTACTTAAAAGAGAATGACAGAGGTGGGATTGCAGACAGGGAGGCAGACAATTCGTTTCAATCCATTTTTATTAAAGAGGAGCAACAAACTGGTGACTGGAAGAAAAAGACAATGTTTGTCCTAAGATGAGAAAAATAACAGCATGTTTATATGATAATGAAAATGCCTTTCTAGAAATGAAAAAAAAAAAGTTACCGGAAAGGGGAGAAAGCACTGTTTTTGAGAGGGTGAAACACAGTGCACAAGTAGAAGACTGACCTTACATATAAGTGCAAGTAATCCATAGTAGCGAGTCTCAAACTTTAGCATACATCAGAATCACTTAGAGGTTTTTTGACAACACCGATTACTGGGGCCTCAAATTTTCTGATTCAGTAACTCTGATCCAAGAACTTCTGTTTCTAACAAGTTAGAATGTGTAGCTTATAGTCTGGGGACCACAATCTAAGAACAGCTGCCCAGTAGCAACAGGAGTAGATATGGATGCTAGTTGGTAATGGGTATTTTTCAGAAAAACAGAAGCTTTATTCTAGAATAAAGATAAGGATGGAGGTGGTAGCAGTTTGACAAGAAGAAAAACACAAAATCATCATCTAGGATAGCACTAGAGTGAATGCATCAGGGCAATAAAGTATGATTGCCCAGTATCATCAAGCACTTACTGAAATACACATATAATGGTTTTGTGTATTTTCTTAAGACAGGATCAGCCAGGATACTGAGAACAAAAAAAAAGTTGAATTGAGACTGTGCATCTGTTCGTTATTGCTACATTAACAAATAATCCCCCAAACTCAGTGGCTTATAGCGGTGTTGTTGTTTAGGTAGTCTTGTTGATCTGGACATGGCTTGGCTGATCATGGCTGGGATCACACATGACCTGAAGTCAGCTCATAGGTCACTAGGGACTGGACTGGTTTTGGATGGTCTTGCTCCATGCCTTGTAGTCCCTGACCTTAGGCTGGGATGGCCCGAGTGACTGAGTTGTCTCATCATCCAGCAGAGTAGCTCAGCCTTTTTAAAATGGGGGTAGCAGTGTTCCCAAAGAGTATGGAATCCCTCAGGCTCAGAACTGGAAAAATGTCTTCCGTTGCATGCTGTGGGCCAAAGCAAGTTACAAGGCTAAGGCCAAATTCATGGAGTAGAGAAGTGTACCCTGTTCTTTATGGGAGGGATTGCAGAGTCATATTGCAAGGGGTATAAATATAAGGAAAAAGGAGAAATTGTGGTTGTTTTTAAAACCTACCGTAGCTGTGATTGTGATTTTTTGGGACGGGAGGGTGGGTAAGTGTTTAAAGAAGTGAAAAAAAGAACAGGAATTCAGGATATATCAGCTACATGATTTTAATGATCCTCTACAAATATTCAGCTGGACAAAAAGAAGTGAGAACACCACGGCAGTGAAGGATGGTGAAGAGGAGGTGGGAGTCATTGAATCGTGGGTATCAGTGGACTCAAGGATTGTTGGAGGTGGACACTTGAAGACATGAGCTGGGAAAACAGAAGCAGGTAGTAAAGAGTGGGATTCTTGCTTTGAGATTATGGAGAAGGTGGGAGTGAAGTCGTGTGAGTGACAAGATCATTATAGAAAAGAGGTTAAAGGAATTGGGGAACCAGGGTTCTGGAGTCATTAAAAATTAAGAGAGGGAGTTTCCTCTCAGCAGAATCTGGCTCGGCGGAATCTGACTAGCATCCATGAGGATGCAGGTTTGATTCCTGACCTTGCTCAGTTGGTTTAGGATCCGCCACTGCCGTGAGCTGTGGTGTAGGTTGCAGACACAACTCAGATCCTGTGTTGCTGTGGCCGTGGCACAGGCCAGTGGCTACAGCTATGCCATGGGTGTGGCCCTAAAAAGACAAAAAAAAAAAAAAAACTTAAGAGAGAAGTGGAGGTGGAAATAATTACGATGAGCTAGGAGCTAAAATCTTCAATGAATGGGAATTATGAAGGCAGAGATTGAGACAGGTGGGTAAATCCCTATAAATATATGTTTAAATATTAAAGTAGATATGATAATTACATGTTTTTATGCTGGGATAGGTAAGAACATCTATTCAACTTACAGAAATTATCTCTAGGAAGATAAATTATAATTTGTCAAGCAATGGTAAAAGGGAATTTTCACTTTCAATTTGCTTCTTTTTTTGTTTACAACACCCATGTATTACACATAAATAACTAGTGAAATAGAGCTTTAAAAAGAAGCAGAAGTAGCTGACTTCTTGTCACACAGATCTGGATTTGAATTTCATCTGTAAAATGTGTATGCTCTCACCTACTTCTATGTTGTGATGATTAAGTGAAATCATTACTTAATGTTCATAACACAGTAAGTGGCACGTGGAAGAAATTCAATACTGTGTACCATTTCTCCCCTCACTAAAAAGCCTCCCCCGCAACATGCAAGTTCATGGTGTGAGTGTGTATGCACGTGCTCACCACGGCGGGTGGGGAGAGAGCAAAGAAGGGAGAAAGTATACCCAGAGACTTTATAGCGCTTGTGAATTCTCCTTGGAGTACTGTTTTATTGAGAGGGGGAGAAAGAGAGAGAGAGAGAGAAAGGGAGGGAGGGAGGGAGGAAGGAAGGAAGGAAGAAAAAGAAGAAAATGGAAATGTTTATATTGCTCACCTGGCTATTTTCCAGAAGAAACTAACAACAATAAATTACGCATATATTGGCACTTCCACTGTAAGACAAAAACAGAATGTATTCAACCATTTTCATTAGGAACTATCTGCATGTCCAAATGACATTTTTAAAATAAAGCTTTAAGAATAAGAATAAATTATGGTGTGTAAAAAATACAACTTTCCAAGAGTCCACAGTCGTAATGAAGAGTTTAATAGGCAGTGTTAAACGCAACGTAGGCAGAATCTATTAACAGAAACTAGGAGAATTCTATGAACCTCACAATAAAATAGGTAAATCAAAGTCTATAAAAATGAGTATTTTTCTCCATGATGTATTGTTAACAAGTATGACTAAGTTAATTCTTAGGTTCCCAAAATGTTAGCATAGGCTATTTTTACCCTGTGAGAATTTATAACAGCCTGCACGAGAGCTCTTGGTGTGGACAGTGAAGAGTCTACTGAAGGTCAAATGAAAAATTAGTGCCTGATACACTTATACTAGTATTTGACAGAACTAAAAATGAATTGTTATCAGAACACTGCCTGAAACTGCGGCTCCAAGAAATTAAAATCTTTTTTATAAGTCTGTGAAATGTGAATCCTGATTTATTGATTACTGAGAACTTGGATTTAGCGTCAGTGAAATATAGTCCCTCTGGCCTCCAAGTGAAAGCTCCCTTGCACCCGCTTAAAAACGCACAATGAACGAAGATGGAAATTCATTCATTCATTCATTCAGTGGACATTATGTTGGCAGTGGACTGAGACACAAAGGTGAACAAGACACAGTTCCTGGTCTGAAGTAACGTAGAGAAGCCTGGTAAAAAACTGGTTATAATAAAAACAATCTGGAAGAAAAAATCCTTAATGTCATTTCCAAGGGTAATATGGGCAATCAGAAAATAAAAGGGAGTGTGGCATTAATTTTATGTGCCAATTTGCTTGAGCTAAGGGATGCCCAGATTCTAGTAAAACATTATTTCTGCCTGTGTCATGAGGGTATTCCTGGAAGAGTTTAACATTCGAATCAGGAGACAGCAAAGAAGCTCCCCCTCACCGGTGTAAGCTGGCATTTTCCAATCCCTCAAGGGCCTGCATGGAACAAAAAAAGTGGAGGAAAGGCAAATTTTCTATTTCTGCCTAAGCTGGGACACCTGTCTTCTCCTGTCCTCAGGCATCAGTGCTCCTTGTTTTCGAGCTTTTGGCCTCAGATCGAATTATCCCATTGACTTTGCTGGCTTTTCAGTTTGTAGATGGCAGGTCATGGAACTTCTCAGCCTCTTCCTACATCCATCCATCCATCCATCTATCTATCTATCTATCTATCTATCTATCTATCTATCTATCTAATCTGTCATTGGTTTTATTTCTCCAGAGAACCCTAATACAGGAGGAAAGAACACTTTTTCTTTTCTCTCTTTTTTTTTTTGGCTGTGCCTGCAGCAAAAAAATTAACACTTTGATCAGAGTGACAGTATGAGTTCAAGAAACCATGCCAGACTAGCTTCTCCTTCTCTCTATGTACAGAGTTATATTGTTTTTAATTGGATCATGTGTTAACTCTCCTTGGGTGCAAACTCATCACCTTGGTTCTCAACCTGTACATGTAACTCTGGGCTGAACACACTGGAGAATCTACACCTTACAGAAGTGGGAGGATTTCCTACTACTCAACTCCATTTCTAACCAGTGCTTCTAATATGAGGCAGAACTAACTCATGCAGTTAAAATCGATAGTGCATTTCTTTATGCTAATGAAAAGGGTGAAAGGGTTAAGAAGCAGCAACCACAGACCGGCCAGAGAATTCCTTGTTCTACTTCCCACCCCCACCCCCATACTGACATGCTCAAGCATGTTTTTAAAGGACTGCAAGCCACTCGTGAGCACGAATTGTGGTGATGGAGATGGGGACAGGTATGGCCTGGGTAGTGATCATCTATCCCGTGGAAACCCACCTTGGCTAATCAGATGTGTTTGTGATTGCTTCTTTCCACAAATTCCAATCCAGTTTTTGTGGGTAGGTAGCTATGAAGAAGAATAAAGAAAGGAGGTTAAAAGCAACTCAAAGACTGGAGTGAAAATATGTATTTTCTCTTTGCTTCCTAACAAGTCTTTTTTTTTTTTTGAATTTTTGCCTTTATCTAGAGCCGCACCCACGGCATATGGAGGTTCCCAGGCTAGGGGTCTAACAGGAGCTGTAGCTGCCAGTCTTCACCACAGCCACAGCAACGCGGGATCTGAGGCGCGTCTACAACCTACACCACAGCTCAAGGCAATGCCGGATCCTTAACCCACTGAGCAAGGCCAGGGATCGAACCCGTAACCTCATGGTTCTTAGTTGGATTCATTAACCACTGAGCCACGAAGGGAACTCCCTAACAAGTCTTTGACTACTAAACTGACTGTGCCTTAAGATCCAGAAATTTAAAAATCTAAGCAGTAGTCTTTCTTTGTTCATTTTTTTTTTTATTTTTTGTTTCTAACAAGTCAATTTAAATAGAAATCATGTTAGAGAAAATTAAACTGGAACACTATGTTAAAGACTCCCATGATGGCAGTTACCTCATGGTGCATCTCAAATTTTTTCAAATTGTATTTATAGCTTCATGTCTAAAGTTAAATTTCTTTAGAAGCCATACCCCGATCTTGCCCTTTTTTTTTTTTTTTTTGGTCTTTTTAGGGCCACAACCATGGCATATGGAGGTTCCCAGGCTAGGGTTGAATCAGAGCTACAGCTGCTGGCTTACACTACAGCCACAGCAATGTGGGATCCGAGCTGTGTCTGTGACCTACACCACAACTCACAGCAAAGCCAGATCCTTAACCCACTGAGTGAGGCCAGTGTTAGGACCTGCATCCTCATGGATGCTAGTCAGATTCCTTTTTGCTGAGGAATTCCCGTCATGGCTCAGTGGCTAACGAATCCGACTAGGAACCATGAGGTTGCAGGTTCAATCCCTGGCCTTGCTCAGTGGGTTAAGGATCCGGCGTTGACGTGAGCTGTGGTGTAGGTTGCAGATGCAGCTCGGATTCCGTGTTGCTGTGGCTGTGGCGAAGGCCGGCAGCTACAGCTCTTGTTAGACCCCTAGCCTGGGAACCTCCATATGCCGCGGGTGCGGCCCTAGATAAGGCAAAAAAAAAAAAAAAAAAAAAAAAGACTCATTTTTTTGCTGAGCCATGATGGGAACTCCAGATCTTGCTTTTTGAATAAATCTGACAATCTCCGAGTTTTAGTTCGAGACTTCAGATCATTTACATTTAATACAGTTATCATTATGCTTGTGTTTTACTCTACCATATTGTTAATTGCTTTCTATAGCTCCCAACTATTCACCATTCTTTTTTTTCTTTTCTTTTTCTGCCTTCTTTTGTATTAATTGAACTTTTCAAGAATCCGTTTTAGAGGAATGGTGGTTGGAGTGTTTAGCTGAAAGAGGAGTGGGACAAATTATGGAAAGGTATTAGCACTATTTCTGAAGACACATAGAGATTTCTCACAGGATCACAACATGTTCCATTTCTTTATACTTCATTTTGAGATAGAATGTTTAGAGTTTTATAGTAATTATACACTGTACATTAGGTATATCAATAATGTATTAATTCTTTGACAATAAGAGAGAGGAGTGTAATATAATCAATGTCCAGAAGTTACTGTGTTACCTGAGGGTTTTCTGGGATAGAAATTTTAGGATGAGGATGTCTAGAATTGGGTTAAATATGCCAATACCTATAAATCATTTATAAGACTCTTGATACTCACGTTCACATTTCCTTCCAAAAAGGTTGGTGTGGAATATTTTTGCTAAGAGGAATACATGAAAAAATTTTGGTAAAGAAGGTTGGATGATCAATAAAATACCCAGTTTTGAATGTCTTTTTAAAAGTAATAAATAGATATTACTGTAGAGAAAACTTTCAAATATCTGATTCTCCATATGAGGAAACTGGGGCAAAATAAAGAATCAAACTATATTAAGTCATGAGAGGTATAGTTATTCATTCAATGAAACTCTGTACATCACAGAAAATGCATAATTGAAGGGATAAAAGATCAAAGATGAAAATACACAGGTGAGATGCATTCAGTCATCAAAATCATGAAAGTAAACATGCTGCTCAAGAGGCTGGGAGACAAAGTTGTGGATTCGCAGCTGATCCGTGGGGACCTCCACACTGATTGGATCACACTCATTATGGGTTTCTGAGACATGTTCCTATTCAGATGTCTTTGAAGACTCAAACGTTTTACTCACTTAAGTATTTGAAAGGCACTCTGTATTTTATCTGCCAATGTCAGTCCTGGGGAAACAGGGTGGAGAACTTGAGAGTGAGTCATGTGTGTGGGTCCCTGAGAAAGGGACGCCGCACCCTGTCCCACTGCAAGGTCAAATCCCCTGTATGGGGAACAACGGAATTCTCCACGTGAGCCTGAGGATCCAAAAGCAGAGGGAAGCGAAGCTTAGTTCTCATTTGAAATTCTGACAGAAGAAAGCTTGGCAGAATGTCCTACGACAAGACAGGACAATCACTCAAAGAGGAACAGTGGGTCACAACGAGACAGAAAGAGGATCTGAGGTAGTACTCCCCTCCCCCACCATAACACATACCTTCCTTTTCTGTGGCTCCAAAGCAAAAAAAAAAAAAACACGTCTCCTATGAAAGTTTCCAGCTACTCAAGAGAGGCGCAGAGGTTAGATGAGTGTGCAATAGCTTCAGGGTTTGGGTCAAACTAAACCTTTTTCTGATGACACTGTAAGTAGAAGTGTTTCAGAGTTTACGTAGCAGGGATGGTTGCTGGCTACGTGGCTGATGTGGCCAGCGAGGCCAGAGGCAACCGAAGACGGACAGGGATGGTCTAGCTGAGGAAAAGCAGTTGTGTGGATGCCATTGACCAAGGACTTGAAGTCTCTGCGAAGACTCGATCTTCTGCGGTTTAGAACCTTCACACTCCAGAAGGACAGCCCAGGCCAAGAGGAGTATCATGAAGTGACAGTCAATTAAAGAAAAACTGAGTTCACACTGGAACTAGCTGAGTTCACCTTGAGTTTATCCCTATTTTAATTCCAGTTTAACATCTGGTAAATCAAGATGCTCCATAATATACTGTTAATGTTGATTACTTGACCCTAATCCAAAACTTAATATTTGTCCTAATTTGGTTTCAATACATTGCCGCATCATTTGAGATCTTTTTGAATCACGGTTCTGCCATTTAGTGTTTTAGCTCACTCTCCAAGAGGAACTCATTTCGCATTTTAAATATTAGGTTTTTTATTCAGACACACCTTAAAAAGAAGTTTCCTACCAAACAGCTTCATCCCATTACAATCTCCTTTTCCATCTTCAAAAAGAAATACATAACAGGTAGTCCCACTGTGGCTCAGCAGGGTAAGAACCCAACATAGTGTCCTTGAGGATGGGGGTTTGATCCCTGGCCTTACTCAGTGGGTTAAGGATCCAGCGCTGCCGCAAGCTGTGGTGTAGGTCACAGATGCAGCTTGGATCTGGTGTTGCTGTGGCTGTGGTGTAGGCCTTAACTGCAGCTCTGATTTAACCCCTAGCCCAGGAACCTCCATATGCCCCATCTACAAAAAAAAAAAAAAAAAATGCATAGTAAAATCTCTTAGTGGGCTTTTCTCCTTGTGGCAAGAACAGAAATGGAGAGGAGAAAATAATGTATTTTTTAATTAAGAAATTTAAGGATTTTGAGATTAATAAAAATATGAAGACTATTTCTAATGTAGAACTACTGCCATCTTAAGGCCGAAGCCCACTATTATAAATCGGCTTTGGATTCTAGATACCTAAACGGCTTACAGTGATTAATTTTTAGGCATTTGTACATTTTATCATATTTTTCCAATTACTAAATAATCTTTATTATTCCCCTTTAAGCAAATTATATAATCCAGAGAAGATGTGTAGATTGGTTTAGATTATATAAAGCGTTGAACATTTTAATGTTTACTTTGGGGTATTTAAAAAAAGCACACTTTAAACTAATAAAAGATTAAATAATCAGGCCATTTCCGCCCTCCCCCAAATAAGTTTAGTAAATAAAATTTATAATGCAGACTAAAATGTAGCATTATAAATCCACAAAATATCACTTAGTTATTTTAGCATCTAAAACTTAAGATAGTTGATCACAAAATTATTATTTAGGTAAATAGCAAAAGACAAATTAAATAAAAGGTATGATTAAGGTTAAAGTTCCTAAATTATAGTATTATATTTATTAAGGTGTAGGTAGTTTATAATGAAATTAAATTCTAAAAAATCAGTACTAAAAATCATAACTTCTTATTTCCGAGCATTTCAAAACTATAACTTCTTAATTCCAAGAAAAAATTCCATACATAGAATACTAAAGAAACCCTAAAACTCCACAGTTTGATAGTAACGTTACACACACATAAGAGTACCGACATTTTAAAAACCAACAAGTAATGTAAGCAAAAAACTTAAGCAAAGTTAATGTCATTTAAGGATCTTTCAAATGACACGTATTATTTGCTACATTTGACACACAGCAACATCTTCTAAAGTCAAATCCTCTTACTATGTTTACTGAGACTGCCCTGACAGAATTAACGGACTGAGGGGCTTAAGCAACCAGATATTATTTTCTCATAGTTCTGGAGGCAGAAAGTCCAAGATCAAAGTGCAAGTAGGGCTGCTTGCTGGTGAAACCTCTTGGCTTTTAGGCTGACCCTTCTCCCTGTGTCCTCAGGTGGCCTTTCCTCTGTGCGTGGGTACCCCGTATCTCCTCCTCCTCTTATAAAGATACCAGGCTTCTTATACAGACACCAGCCTGCTTATAAAGACACCAGCCATACTGAATTAGGGCCTCCACTCTCAAGGTCTTACCTAACTATACTTACCTCAAGTCCCTAGGCCGAAATATAGTCACTGGGCTTAAGGTTGGGGGACACTGCGGGAGGGGGACACTATTCAGTCCCTAACACTGACATATTTAATAAATCACATAAAGAAACAGAAATTAATTGGAGTTTGAGTAGAACATTGAGCTTTTGGTCGATAGTAGAAGAGCTGTGGTATTTTACCACTACAGTTGATTAAAAAAAAAAAAAATGAACAGAGAAAAAGGAACTATCTTATTTGAAAAATAAACTTATGAAACAAAGCAAATATTTGTATTTCAGTTCAGGATTATGCAGGGAGTGGAGGAAAAGAGGGAAACCACCCCACATGTTCTTAGAGGAGTTAGACTGAAGTTCGAGCTATTGGCCAGGAAAGGTGAGCCGCGCTCTAGGAGGAGTAAGATCTTTCAGGATGATGGGATTGGATTACTTTTTTTTTTTTTTTTTTGCTTTTTAGGGCTGCACCCGTGGCATATGGAGGTTCCCAGGCTAGGAGTTGAATCAGAGCTGCAGCTGCCGGCCTACACCACAACCACAGCAATGTGGGATATGAGCGAGCCACCTCTGACCTACACCACAGCTCATGGCAACACCAGATCCCTGACCCACTGAGCAAGGCCAAGGATCGAACCCGCATCCTCATGGACACTAGTCGGACTCATTTCCACTGCGCCACAACGGGAACTGTGGGATTAGATTATTTTCTAAGCCCTCTACAAAGTGTGAATGTTGTAGACTTTCTAGAACAAGGCCATGTGGAATATGAGACATAACAATGGATGCTATACATTGTTGCTCAACAAGTAGGTATGACTGTTGCTAAGCGTGTCTAGGTCTAGGGGCCAACCCCAGTCCCAGGCCACTTAGGTTACGAAAAAACAACCCTTTTATACTCCTCCTTCTAGCAACGAGTGCACCTGAACCTTTACATTACTAAGGAAGTCCCGCAAGTGCCCAGGTCCACAATCAAACAATATATCCTCCAAGAAGACTTGCGGCTTTCAATGTGCAGTCTACTTGGAAGTTTGACCTTGGCAGACATTCTACTGCAGCCAAAGAGGAAGGCTAAGGTCAATTCTACGGCTAACAGACTCCGGAAAGGGAAACAGGCACAAGCCATGAGACTGACGTGCTGCCCACTGCGCTAAGAGGGCTGCTACCAGGCACAAGCCATGAAACAATCTAGCTTTTTATTTTTTGATTCACAGATATTCAAGACTTGGTTGTTGTCGAGCTCTTATCAGTGAACAGCTCGACCTTCCTGAGGATTCTTTCCTATTCCAGAGATTTGTTTGGGGATTTAAGAGTCATAATGGAACAAGTTACCAATTTATTCAAATGGTTCCACTAGGTATAATGAGTGTTCTACCAGATTGAACTATTTATTATACTAAATTATTTCCTTGATTGGTCTGGTATATTAGCTTATAAGGGTTACTATTTGTAAGGGTTAAATGTAATTCTCAATTTTATTTTCGTCATGTTATGACTTTATTTTTTTTCCCCCACTGGGCAAACTGTTCCTTTAAATTTAAAACAGAAGCAGTACAAAGATAACACCCTTATATTATATCTCTTTTTAAAGGCAAGGTTTGGATTTTCCCATGTAAATAATTTATGTATCCTCTTTTAAATGATTTATTTACTTATTTATTTTTATAGTCACGCCTGTGGCATATGGAAGTTCCCAGGCTAGAGGCTGAATCTGAGCTGCAGCTGCAGGCCTACACCACAGACATAGCAACACCAGATCTGAGCTGCCATCTGTGACCTATGCAGTGGCTTGTGGCAATTCCAGGTCCTTCAACCACCGAGCAAGGCCAGGGATGGAACCCACATCCTCAGGCACACGATGTCAGCCGGCTGAGCCACAACGAGACTCCCTTAAATGATTCTGAAGATCTCAAAGTCTTAGTCCTTCATATCCAGGAGTTCTCAGAATTAAATGCTCTGAGCATCCATCATATATAATGAATTAACTTTTCTCCTGTGCATCTAAAACGATACTGGTTATACAGTCTTTGGAAGAACTGAGAACATTGTCACTCAAATCACTGTGTGTTCTGTAAACTTTAAAACCTCTGTTTGCATAAAATTCTCTCTTCTCTGGTATGTTCTATGAAGTTTCTAACGTCCTTTCACAGAAACATTCATTACAATAAAAAAGTAGGATAATCAAATAACTAATATTGGATTCCTTAATCATTTCATTTTGCAAAACGGTCCTTCACGATTTCTAATAACTTGATTTTCTAACGTGCTCCAGGGGATGAAATGTTGAAACCCCTCCACTATTTACTATGGAAAATAAGGCTTTTAAAAATTTAATCCATAGAGATCTTGTGGGGGAAAAATTTTTTCCAAATTATAGGCTGGGTCAGAGGGATGTTAGCGGGTAAAATTTTCTCCATAATCTTACATTATTTTGCATATAAGAACAAAGGGTCAGGTGTAACTTGCCAGTCTCTTGGTTTCCCAGGCGCCTGGAAAAGGAAGGGGAGCCCTGGTTAATTTTGTGGCGAAGGCTACCCTCCAACCGGGTCTTACTTAGCTGCGCCCAGTTCCTGCAGTGGTGGCACGGCTCCAGGTCACATCCTGCGTCCGGCCCTCAGGGAGGGAGTGAGGGTGGTGGCGGTGCGGCAGGAGCCAGCGTGCGGGTGCCCTCAGATCTCCCCGCGGCGAAGCGGCGGGCGGGAAGCCAGGCAGGCCGGCCGCGAGCGGAGGGCAGACGCGTGGCCGGGGGCGGGGCCGGCGGGCGCGGGAAGCGCGCGAGGCCGCCGCGCCGCGTCCAGGGGGCGGCCGCAGCCCCGCCCCGCCCCGCCCCGCCCCGCCGCGTCGTGCCGGGCCGTCCCGCAGCGTCCTGCCTGCGCGCTCCTTGCCGGGTCCACGCGTCCAGGCGCTCGCCGGTGCTCCCCGCGCGCTATGGCTCAGCACTTCTCCCTGGCCGCCTGCGACGTGGTCGGCTTCGACCTGGACCACACTCTGTGTCGCTACAACCTGCCCGAGAGCGCCCGGGTGAGTGGCGCGGGCTGCCGGGGCGCACGGCGTGCAGCCTCCATGGCGGCTGGGGCTCGAGTTTCCTCCCGGCTTCCGCGACGGCGGCGGCGGAGGCGGCGAGCGTCGCCGGGGCCTTGCAGCCGCCGCGCCTTTGCGCAGGACTCGGCCTCCCACCGCAAGGCGGGGCGGGAATGTGCATCCCACCCGCCTCCCCGTCCCTGCCCATGCTGGGGGCACCTGCTTATTTAGCCCAGCCCGTAGCCAAGTTTGAGAGATGAGTAGGGAAGAAAAGGGGCGAAGGAGGAGGTTAAATCGTGCAAGATCGGGCTGGAGAAGCGGTTCCTGGGGCAGAGGAAGGGCGGGGTTAGGGGACCTGGAGGTGTCCCTTGCAGATCCCTGGCCTTGGAACTTCTCTGCTAATCATTCTGACCCCAGCAGAGCATCGCTACAGCCACCTGATAAGCGACTTATATTTTCCTTGGCTGTGTTTTTTTCTTTTGCACATCCATGCGACCACCTGTCAGTTTTTAAACCCTGCAGTGTGGGAAGGATCGTGCGGTGTATGGAAAGAAGGACTAACCGACAGGTCCATAAGATCGTAGCTCTGATTTCACCTTTTACCAAGAGAAGGAAATAAATATTGCTCACCTACTGCGTGCTCCATGCACCTTGAGTGAGTTCTATCCCTAACAACAGCCTGGGTGCTCACTGCATTTTGGGAGGGAGGGGGAGGTGGAGGATGTATGAGTCTGCACTTATGACTTTAAATGAATTGTTCTCCTTTTCGCCATTCCTTTGGTTTCACGGGGAAACTAACTGTGAAAAATTAACAGAAAAAAAATTTTAAGCCAAATGGTCTAAGTATCCAAGCCAAAGAAAGCTGGTTATGGTTGTCAAAGGGAGGACTCTGCAGTCAAACTGCCTTCCCGCGCCAGGTCTTCTGTTACCGCTCCATGACCTTGCGCGAGTTACTTAACCTGTGCCTGTTCATTTCCCATCTGTAAAGTGGCGCTGATGATTGGATTTACCTGGAAAGGTCGTTGCAAGGATTAAAAGGGAGAAGGGTGGAGTTCCCACTGTGGCGCAGTGGGATCTTCCGTCTCTAGAGTGTTGGAATGCAGGTTCGACCCCCAGCCCCTGTGGCAAAATGGAGTAAGGATCCGGTGTTGGGGTGTAGGTCGCAGCTGCTGTGGCTTGGCTCTGACCCCTGGCCTGGGAACCCTATATGACACGGGGCAGCCAAAAGAGGAAGAAAAAAAATACAGGGTAAAGGATGTACAAATGCTTAGAGCTGTGTGTGACACATACACGTGTTTGCTTTAGTCACCACCCAAGCCATTTTCCAAGCTTCGTCACTTATGGATAGGACTCTGGACCATTGGTACAGACACCGGTCTGGGCTGCTGCTCATTATGGTGAGATCAGTGCCCCAGTCAGCAGTTCAAGTGCCTATCCAGGGTCAGAACAGTGTGTAAATTACTCATGTTCGCTGTGCAGATGCTTTAAAAAAAAAGAAAGAAAGAAAGGTGTGCTGTTCTGCTACTGTGCTTCTTTCCCACTGTACAGGTGTTTCCTTAGTCACGGTGAGAGTTAAGGAGACCTCTTGATCCTTTGGTTACCACTTCCTTCCTCTGTGTCTTTGATTCGTATTTTCCTTCCCTTTGCCTTTCAGATCTTCTCCTGATTGTTCTCTTGCATGCCCTCTCTCACATCACCTTTATTTGAAGGAAATACTGTTAAAACCACTGTCATGTTAGAGCCAGTTGTGTGCATGTGTGAGCATAAAATTTCAGAATACAAAATCCTCAAAAGACAAGAATTCTCTACCACAAGATTCAAATGTAAGTGTGTTTTGGATCGTGTTCAGTTCCAAAGTCTTATTGAGTACTGGCAGGATTCTCAGCACCAGAATAGAGTTGGGAATGCAGAGTTAACACGCAGGTCTTCAAGTGGCTTTGTCTTGGGTAAAGATGCTGAGAAGTGAGTTTGGGTCCCCTGTGGTGAAAGCAGCTTTGCCTGGACCGTGCTGCAAGCTATTTGTTACCTGTGCTTGGGGCCCTCCTCTTTTTGGCGCACAAACTCATCATCTGGCAGGTCTCGTCTTAAGTAACCGGCCCCTCAAGTTATCCTTCGGTCCCTATCCCACCTCCACTTTTGTCTTAATTTCTCATACCACTCCCACACTGTATTAAACTGTCCTGTTTAATTGTTGGAATCTTTCTCTAGAGCCCAGAGCCATGACCCCTTGTCAGGAGTATCTGAGGCTGTTATATTTTGTGTTCTGTGTGTCAGGCCCACCACTTGGCACATACAGGATTCAGTCAGTAATTGTGGAATGATCAAACTAATAGGGTTTTTTGGGGCGACGGGGCACACCAGCGGCATATGGAGATTTCCAGGCTAGAGGTCCAATCAGAGCTACCGCTGCTGGCCTACGCCACAGCCACAGCAACACCAGATCTGAGCCGCGTCTGCAACCTACACCACAGCTCATGGCAACGCTGTATCTTAACCTATTGCGCAAGGCCAGGGATCGAACCTGCAACCTCATGTTTCCTAGTCAGATTCGTTTCTGCTGCGCCACGACGGGAACTCCAGATAGGTATTTTAATAACTGGATATGGCACTTTCAGCCACTATCCTAATAAGCATTCTGCTTATATAAACTGGTTTGATCCTTACAGCAGCCCTGTGAGGTATGTGGTATGATTATCATCATTTAGAGATGAGGACACTGAGTCACAAAAACGGTGACTGGCTTACCGAGGGCCACCCAGCAAGGGGGTCTCGCTGGCAGGCTTCTGCCACCCGCAGCCGTGCTTTATGTGCACTTCAGAGCCCAGAGGAGAGGCCTTGGAGTGAGTGATGCTTGAGCTGGATTCCAGCGCAGGAGTGACAGATGGCAGGAGAGGAGGCAGAGAGGAGCATTTGTGGCAGAGGAAGTGCGGCCAGGGCGAGGACAGAGGTGAGCAATGGCGCCGGGGGTCCGCAGAAGGTGGGGAGCTGCAGGGGAAGATGCTGGAGACGGCTTTGGCGTTGGCTGCATCGGGGATAGCTGTGAGTGCCTCTCGTGTCAGTTTCAAATGCGTTCATAAGTGCAGTAAAGACATTACAGAAATGATGTCACCGGTGCTGTCCGGGGGATTGCAGACTCCAGAGTGTCTGGGGCCAGGTTGTTAACCTGTCAGTGTAGCTGGGAGAGTGAGGTCTGGGGCAGCCAGGAGAGTGTGCACGCGCCCGCCCTCAGGCGCAACCAGACTCCTGCCCACATTTGCCGAGGAGGGAAGAGGCTCGGTCTTGCCCGATCTGATTCTTCCAAGACAGGTTAGACATCCAAGCTTGTGTGCGAAGTCTCTCGTTTCTCGGTGCCAGCTCATTTTCCAACACAGCGGGATTATGGGGTTGCCAGATTTAGCAGAGAAAAATGCAGGACACCTGGTTCAGTTTGAATTTCAAATGACGAAAGCGTTTTCGGTATATGTGAGTTCCAGCTATTGTGTGGGATACACGTATATTAAAAAAAATTATCTGTTGTTTAGCTGAAAATCAAATTGCGCTGTTTCATATTTTATCTGGCAACCCTAAGTGGGAACCAAATATAATTTGTGGACTGCAGAGGACCCACAGGGCACCAATTTGCAGTCCATGTGGAAAGTGCATGTTTATGAGTCGGGTGAGACTGTTGCGAGGGTAAGTGGTAGCTAAGGCTGGGAGAGGAGGGGGCTGGTAGTGCAGGACCGGTGCTCTGAAGGCTTCTGGGGTGACTTGGTGTCATTTTAGGAAGCACTCCAAGGACCCAGGCCTTGGAACTGACTAGATGAGGGCTTTCAAAGGCAGAGACTTCCCTGCTTTTCTCAGCACCGCTCTTCCTGTTTCTCCTTATATACATTTGAAACTGACAACACTTATGACTTGAACCCACGTGCTAGGACTTGAACCCAGCCTAAACCCAGATTGGGACTTGAACCCATGTGCCAGGACTCGAACCCAGCCTAAACCCAGATTGGGACCTGAACCCACGATTTTTAATTTAGAATCACTCACCCAGTGTCTGGACGTACTGAGGTTCAGGTTCTTTGTGCCTCAGCACAGAAGGAATTCAGCGAGAGATCAAGTGATAGGCAAGAAATAGACTTATTAAGATAAGATGCTTGTGAGAGATGCAAGTGGGTGGGGGGGGAGCCTCTGCCTGGAGAATTAGGTGGTGGGCTACTCTTTATCATCAAAGCGAAGTGGGGAGCAGGAAAAGACCACCTCCTCCTCTCCAGTAGACGGCAGGCTGTGAGGTCAAACTAGCACTGTCACAGAAGAGCGGTAACATATGCTAAAATGTGTTGAGTCATCTCAGGTTTCTGTATAATGAGGGTCTCCTACTTTGGAAGGTCATCTTTCTCTTGAACTCCTGCCCTTGGTCCTAAGGATCATCTGCTGAACTTGAACGCATCAGGCCTGCTGAACTTGAACGCAGGCCTCATTTTTATCTTTCACTTAATGACCTCAGGCCTACCTCTTGCTTTTATTTGTGGTTTTACAGTTAAGCAATCCTGCTTCACTCTGATGGCCTTCTTGAGGGATTATTAACTGACAGTGGTCTCCCAAAGTCCCCTAGGTTTCCCTCTATCTGTGGTCTCCTACTGGGACCTCTTCAACGACCCTACTCCATCTCTATCACACTGACCCCAGTCTCTCCTGTTGCATAACCGTCTCCTCTGAGAGGTAAGGAGCGTAGCTGTGGACGCCCTTGTTGTCAGCCCAAAGGAAAGGGCTTCTCGGGAAGGAATGTGACCTCACTGGAATCATGCGCCCTTTCGTTAATCAGTATTGCCAAGGGGTGAGGAACTCCAGTTGTCCAAGGTTTGATAAAGAGCCTTGACCAAGTCTAATGGTGTTCAGTAACCATGGATGGTTTGAAATCGGCCCTGGGAGTATTTACACCATGGAAATGAGCAGACGCTATAAGCACCCCCCCCCCCGCCGCCTTTTTTCCAAACCAGCACATGACTGATAATAATAGCAATACTTAAATTGAATTTACTTGTATGCCTGGCACCTCTCTAGGCGCCTGGGGATTTATATTACACATGGGATTTACATCTGTTAATCCCAGCGCACTGGTTCCTTGCAGGCAGGATCACAGTGTGTATTTTATTTTTTTATAGTCTGTGGTACTTTGTACCTCAGGGTGACTCAAGACATTTTTGACTGGGTCTTTTTATGATTGAATGAAAATCCATATAACATACAAGTCTAGTTTTCAGTCATCTCTGGGGTTCAGGAATCCTCTGGGGGCCCCACCCTGTCCTATAGGCTTGGAATTTCTGGGTGGTCTTAAGAACCGTCACCGGTGTCTGATTCACCACCAGGGTTGAAAGCTGTTGACACACACAGTGTTGACCTAATGTGAGTCTGTGAACAGTTGACCGGTGTCAAGGGCACATTGCATTGTACGGAGGCACATGTATAGTCATTTTCATTAGGTCTGTGACAGAGAACATATTTGACATATTTTCCACTTGACAAGGAGCCTTTGCTTTCTCCACAGTCGTCTGCAGGCACTCATAACCCCACGCCCAGCTCGGCCGTGTGCCCTCTGGACTTGGGTGGCCCTCTGCGCTCTGCACTCGCCCAGCCGACTGGCCCCGTCTTGCAGGTGTCAGCGTGACCATCACCTCCCCAGGGAGGCCTCCTCCCATTCCTCTTGCTGTTTCTATTCTCGCTGCCCAATTGGTGCCATTCCACGCTCCCAAAGCCTGGCATGAGTTAGCATCACTACCAGAAGGGGCAGGCTGCTCCGTGTGTGCTCTTGGACACTGGTCGGTCGCAGAAAACCTGGCCTTTGGTGGTCGTTGAGGATCAGAAGATCCATCAACAGTCAGCAGAGCGTTTATGTTTCTGTTTGCTTCCAGAGGCTTCCTCTTTCCAGCTGCCACAGCTTTTCTCGTGGCGGAAGAGAAGGTATTCCCTGTATCTGATGGAGGCGCCGTGATTCCTTCTTTAGGTCCACGTGCAATGGTCCCCACGTGTATTTCTCTTTGAGACTCCCTGGGTCAGATAACAAAACTAAAACAAGTCAGTAAAGACTTCCGTGTCCTTTATTCAGAAACAAACAAACAAACAAAAAAACAGTCTGTGGATTGGGGAGGGGGGATGCAGAGGCCCCATGGGCAGTGAAACACTCTTCCCTGGAGATTTCGGGCAAGACAGTGCTTATAGAGTGTTAGAAGAGGCCGACGGAAACAGGGCATGATGGGCTAGGAGGGAGGCGATTTCCTGACAGGTCTGCAGGTCCTGTTTTCTGGGGTAAGGTAAGTGAGCTAAAGCTGACATGGGGAGTTGTGACTGGTGTGCATTGGGTTTCCTTGATAGGGGCTTTCCTGTAAGTGCAGGATGACTTAGCTTTGGATTTGTGACAAGGGCTGGACCGACAGTGCGGCCTCCACTGTATATGAGTTAACATCGTCGGCCAAGAATGGGCCTTTATAGCAAGGGTGGACGGAGGATGGATGTGTGGATGTAATGACAGAGTGGTCACTGTGTTTATTCCATTGTTTTTACTCCAAGGCTTTGTCAAGTCTTAATGATCTCCAACCCATTCGACTTTGGCAGGAAGATTAATAATTGTCCACGGTTGTATAATCCTAGACTGACGGTATAAAAAAGACGGAGCAGCTACCTAAGGCTCGCAAAGGTAGACAAATTGCTTGTGAAAGTGTGTTAATCTGCAGAGCTCCGCAATTACCGAGATTACAGATTCCCTCCCAGCTGTCTGGTGAATGATTCCATTAGGTTTCCAAGTCTGTGAAGTTAAAAATGAATAGCGGTTTTTATATGTAATCCCTCTTTTTTCCTTCCCTGTATTTACAGCTCATTTATAACAGCTTCGCTCAGTTTCTGGTCAAGGAGAAAGGCTATGACAAGGAATTGCTCACTGTGACTCCGGAGGATTGGGATTTCTGGTAAACAGCTTTTTTTTTTTTCAGGTCTGCTTGTTCCCCCTGACTTTTAATTGTCTCGCATAAAATTTTAATGCTTCCTTTTCTATGGAAGCAGAAAGTGAAATGTGAAATTGCATCAAAGGACAAAATGCCTTCCGCATAAAACTTTCATGTTTGATGAGTTGAAGTCCTTTCTGCTTTAAGCTTAGACTTGCTTAATTAAATATGAAAATAAAGCTAAGAGCATATGTGACTAATTTAGGTTTTTTTCCATGGTTTGGATCTGTCATTATTGAGTTTCACAGGATATAAAGAACTGTCTCTAAAACTGACATCTTTGGAGTTTCCCTCATGGTGCAGCGGAAATAAATCTGACTAGGAACCATGAGGTTGCGGGTTCAGTCCCTGGCCTCTCTCGGTAGGTTAAGGATCCGGCTTTGCCATGAGCTGTGCTGTAGGTCGCAGACGTGGCTCATATCTGGTGTTACTGTGGCTGTGGAGTAGGCCGGCAGCCATAGCTCCGATTGGACCCTTAGCCTGGGAACTTCCATATGCTGCGGGTGTGACACTAAAAAGAGAAAAGAGAAAAAAATAAATTAATTAAATAAAATTGAGATCTTTTATAGAAGATTTTTTTTTGTTGCTTTTCAAATATAGAACTATAGGAAAAGCAAAGGACAGCATATTTTGAATAAGTGTGAGCGAGGACATTTGTTTTTCCGGAATTTGGATAAGATGTCAGCTGCTCTGCTCACTCATCTCCTGGCTTAGGATACTCAGTTTGCCATGACTTCCTTTGTCTTTCTTCCTTGTTTAAACAAAAACAAACAACAGTCCTATTAAATGACTTGAAAGTGTTTACCTGAAAATTAATAGTAGTCCTAAAACATGAAAAATACATACAGAAGTCATTTGAGAGTGATAGTGTTTCATTTATTATACATTCTCCCAATGTTTGGTTAGTCCTTTTTTGATTTATCCCTTTCAGAAAAGGAAGAAACAGAAACCTTTTACTATATGAAACCGATGACTCTGGATGTTTTGCTGTGGACCAAAATAAATAATACTTCTAAAATACCATCTTTTTTCTTTCTTTCTTTTTTTTATATCCTCTTGGTCTTTGGTGGCTGTTATACCTTCTTGCTTTTATTATTCATAATAATGATTCTTTATCTACTTATCTTCCCAAATCCTGTAAGTCTTTTACAATGAAGAACATAAAACTTAGTGATTGACTTTCTTTTAGAGGTTTTCAATAATATGCCTAGCCCAGAGGGCTAGTTCTTATAACCTGACCTAAATTGAGGCAGATTCTAAAAAGTACAGAAAAGATCCTGGCTAAGATCTTAACTTGTAGAATATGAATGCATGTGTGTGTGTGTTTTATTTAATGAAAAACATTTGTACCTTTTCACAGAGACATACAATGATGTTCTTTTTTGTTTTCTGTGAGTTTTATTCCTCCTTCGGAAAGCACAAAGATTGTAGATACTTTGTGTGCTGTCCTTGGTTTTCCCACCTGACAGTTTTCCTCATGTACCTGCTCTGCAGATGATGTTTAATTTTAGAATTCTTGGATAGTCTCACTTGTGTGATTAACATGTCATTCACCTGGGTAGGAGAATCCCTTTAGGCCTTGTGACTTTTTGAGAAAACGGGTTATTATTTCTTGAGTTCGGTAAATAGGTAAGTTGATTGGTAATCATACTTTTCTATTGCAGTTGCAAGGGCCTGGCATTGGATCTGGAAGACGGGAACTTCATTAAACTTGCAGATAATGGCACCGTGCTCAGGTAATAACTAGTTATGAAGTCATAACGTTACCCTTTCCACTGTTTTGATCGTTAACATATGTGTTAAACATGATTATTACTTGAGTCAGGCAGGTGTCAGATTATCTGGGTGCTGTGTCTTTGTATAAATCGTTTGAGACATTTAAATATCAATCTGGGAGCATTCGATGGGAAGATCTAGTTTTTCATTTTTCGCTCATCAGAAATATTTGCAGGAAACACGGAGGAATGTGAGCAACTTGCTTTCTCTGGTTAACCACTCCTCCTGCAGGAGATCTTGGGAATTATATTGCGTTAACCTGGAATAAAATCGAAACGATTTTTATTATGGCAAAAGGAGAGACTGGATGTGGGGTAGAGTTTGGTGGTCTGTGCAAGCCTCTCGCCCTTCCACCATTTATCCAAATGGGCCTCCATCCTGTAGGACCCGTGTTTTGTCTCACCTCCTTCGGGAAATGTTTCGGAATTACCCCAGCCTTCATCAGTGTCTCCTCCCTCCTGCCCTTAGTGCTGACTGACTCCCTTTCCCGCCCTCCTTTCGGGATGGGCCCAACGCTTTGTGTGTGGTTAAGAGGAAGGCCAGCAACTGAGAAGCAGCTGGTAGCGCTGCTCTGAGTCTCACAGAGGGTACCATGGAGTGAGCATCTATTTCTCCTCCAGTACTGACAGTCCAGCCAAGTAACATGGCAGCCGTGCAGCCGTGGGGCTGTGCAATTTATTACTGATGCTGATGCGATTGGAAGTCAAGGAGAGGATGCTCAGCATAGGTTCTCTGGTACACACTCTCCCCTTGGCACATCATTCTTTTTGCGGAGCACAAATACACTGCCCTCCAGACAGGCCCCTAAATGTAGCGGGCTAGAGCAGAGGTGGTTCTGCTTCTGATTATTTTGTAATTTGCGTGTTTTCGCCTCAGGTAACTAGAGATAGAGTGTGTATATATACATATTAATTTGTATGTATACACACACACAATGGGGCTTTGACCATGACCTTTAATGCTACTTTTCATTCAGATTCTTACACAATGTACTTGGCTATCTTCATTCATGCTTAAAAGAATAGAAAGCATTCCACAGTTTGGCTTCTTTGTTTCAATGCTACGTTTGTCTGCCCCCACTCCCAAGCTTTGACCCTCTCCATTCACGTTCTGGCTAACCTGCAGCTGCCCCGGAGTTTAAGGCTTATGTCCTTGAAGCCCGCTTTCAAACAATGTAGTAGATTCTTTGATCATATTTCCCACTGCAGATCGCCCCAGGTTTCCATTTAGCGTTTTTGTTAACCTCTTTATAAAAAGGATCCCGTTTGTGAGTGTCCTCCATTTGCCCCTCTTATTTTGCCTCCTCTTCCTTCGTTTTGCTTTGCTACTACAGTATAACACCAAGATAAGAATAACGATACTCCATAGCATTATAATTTCTCATAGTAAATGACAGAATACCAACTGTTTCTCGACAGAGTAAGATTCTGTTAACCAGGCCCAACTGATGCAAAAGCAGTATTTTGAGCACAAAACATTGAGTTTCTTGTCCTGCTGTTCTAAGTTTTCCACATTCGTGTTGCTGTTTTCCACTGTGTTCTTAGCTGCGTCGTGCCCTTGACTGGCACGTTCCTACCCCGGCTGTCTTCACAGTCCCCTGTGCTTGAGCCATGGCCCTGGGCGCCAGTTGCCTCCCTCCTCCTGGGCCGGCCTGACTGCTGCTCTTTCTCTCCTGCCACCAAACCAGCTTCCCACCCAGCCCGTGCAGTTGTTTTCTCATTGTTCCAGTCAGGCTAATCTTATCCACCTAGTTAATTGACAACTTCCCAGGCAAGGGTGGTGCGCCCTGTTTGTCCCAGAGAAGCTGTAGGTTATAGTTGATAGTTCGTGTTTATAGTTTATCGTCCGGAGCAACTACCACAGCGCTGACGTCAAAGACTGAGCTGCCCGCGATCCCCTGCTGGTTGATGGGTGAAACGGACAGAAGAGGTAGAGCTGGCGAGAAAAAATGCCTTATTGAATCCTAAATGGGGACATCATCCAGTTGAAAACATTAAGAAAAAAAAATTAAAGGTTTTAGGGTGAATGGACAGCAGAGCTAGAGAAGGAAATGTTCAAGGCAGCCGCTGATCTGACGTGCCCCATCTCTCCCCGTCCAGGGCGAGCCACGGCACCAGGATGCTGGCCCCAGAGGTGCTGGCGGAGGAGTACGGCCGGAAGGAGTGGAAGCACTTCCTGTCGGACACTGGCACCGCCTGCCGTTCAGGTACCGCCCTGTGTGGGCAGCGCCGCCATTTTTGCTGACCCTGAACCTGTTGACGTCAGCACGTGAAGACGCCCCTCCCCGCCCCCTGCGCGGCACGCTGTGCTCTGCAGGCGGCGGTCTCTCATAGGAATAAGGTGTAGTTTTTCCCACGTGCCTCCGATTTTTCTCTTTGGCAGTTGGTTCTGTTTTATTTGAAGTTGTGTTGGTCTTCCTTTGACTTGCACTTGTTCTGCAGTAAAGAAGACTAGCACCTGGGAATAATACTTTCCTTATTCTGGTTTTTATGTCTGTTACATGCTCAATTCTCATTCTTAAATCTCTGCCCCCGCGTCTCCACACGTTTGTATTACTCGTTTCTCTTCTTTTCTAGAATTTTTTACCTCCAGTTCTAGTACCTTTGGACTTTGTCAGGTTTTTTTTCCTTTATTTCAAGAGATTTTACACATTTTTTCCCACTCTCTTTAAAGAGCATTACCGTGAGTAAATATACAGAGATTTTTCAAAAATTATTTATAGTGATGTGCATAAATTAATAAGGGATTAAAAACAGTATTATGAACAGACTGTATTAAAAGTCTCCCCCACTACAGTTTTGAAATGCAGCTATTTTCCTTTGGAAAATGTAGTAACTGAATAGTTGGAGTTATTCGTTATTACTATTTCTTCCTTTTTTTTTTCGGGGCTGTATCCACAGCATATGGATATTCCCAGGCTAGGGGTCGAATTGGACCTGGTCTACACCACATCCACAGCAACTCCAGATCTCAGCCAAGTCTGTGACCTACACCAAAGCTCACAGCATCATTGGATTCTTAACCCACTGAGTGGGACCAGGGATCGAACCTGTGTCCTCATTGATGCTAGTCAGATTCATTTCTGCTGAGCCATGATGGGAACTCCATATTCCTTATTACTGTTGTGTTTTTGTTCGTTACATTTGCTATCTTTTGGGAGTCCCCCCGTCCCAGTGGTCTATTTTACACCTTTAATTTGTATATTCAAAGCTTTTTGGAATTAAAGTATCATTTACTTTTTTGTGTCCCTAAGATCTAAAGAGTATGATCTATATATATGGTAATATTCCTTTTTTGAATTACTTAGGTCAGTTAGGATGTTTCTGCTGCAGGAAATAGTCCTGTTCCAACTGATTTATACAAAAGGGGATTCTATTGTCGTGAAACTTGAAAGTCTAAAATAGAGAAGTTTTTTTTCTGTTCTCATTTTTTTAAAATAATGTTTATTAGACTATAGTTGACTTAGAAAGTTGTGTTAGTTTCAGGTGTACAGCAAAGTAAGTGAGTTATAATTATACATGTAGCCATTCCTTTTCAGATTCTTTTCCCATATAGGTTATTACACAGTATTGAGTAGAGTGCCCTGTGCTAAACAGGAGGTCCTTGTTACCTTTTTCCTTTTTCTTTTTGTCTTTTTAGTGTTGTATCTGTGGCATATGGAAATTCTCAGGCTAGGGGTAGAATTGGAGCTGTAGCTGCCGGCCTATGCCACAGCTACAGCAAAGTGGGATCCGAGCCCCATCTGCAACCTACACGACAGCTTACAGCAACATCAGATCCTTAACCACCTGAGTGAGTTCAGGGATCGAACCCGCGTCCTCAGGATACTATTCAGGTTCGTTAACTGCTGAACCACAACGGGAACTCCTGTTTCATAACTCCTGTGTGTGTCAATCCCAACCCCCATAATTTATCCCTCCTGCCCCACATTTCCCCTGTGGTAACCATGAATTTGGTTTCAAAATCTTTGAGTCTCTTTCTGTTTTGTAAGTTCTTTTGTATCTTTTTTTTTTTTTTTTGTAATGAGACAAAAATGTCAGGGATGAGTTATCTTGATAGAGTAAGTTGAAAAACTGAGAATTCATCTCAGGCTTAGGTCTAGAATGCTTTCATACATCTTAACTCAGAAGAGCTAGTGGAAGCTCTTTGTGTGGATTGCCTTTTCCTCGGGTGATAGGGAACTCCTGGTGTCTGTCCAGAGGCAGGCAGTTTTCAGTCCGGGTGACCCTGGAACAACACGGGTTTGAATTGCAAGGCCACTTCTATGTGGGTTTTTTCCCATAGTAAATACTACAGTGCTCACCATCCGTATCTCTGGATGCGGATTGGAGGAGAAAGGGATGTGGGGCTGTGTGGACGGTCGGAGCCCCTAACTCCCCTCATTGCTCAGTGGTCAACTGTAAGCTCCCCCCTTGTTTCAGGAAAGCTAGGCACACAGCTAGGTGTTTTATTTGGTCATCCATTCAGAAATTGGGACTATTTTTAAAAAGTAATGTATTTCCCAGCTACAAAGAGCTTTTACCCAACGTGTGTGTTTACTCACTGCGCTGCCCCCTAGAAAAGCTGCCTCCTGGGGTTCTCTTCGTGGCTCAGTGGTTAACGAATCCGACTAAGAACCATGAGGTTGCGGGTTCGATCCCTTGCCTTTCTCAGTGGGTTAAGGATCCGGCGTTGCCGTGAGCTGTGGTGTAGGTTGCAGACGCGGCTCGGATTCCACGTTGCTGTGGCGAAGGCCGGCGGCTACAGCTCCTGTTAGACCCCTAGCCCGGGAACCTCCATATACCACGGGTGCGGCTCTACATAAAGGCAAAAAGACAAAAAAAAAAGAAAAGCTGCCTCCTGGAGTCAGTAGTTGCCCTCTGATAATTTAGCCAGGAGTGCTTCGAGGATGGTCTTGGAATTGATTTACTCCTAACTGGTCTGGTTAGGGAAGTGTTTCCCACCCAGTCATCCAGTGTTCGGGCTGTGACATGTAATAGAAGCCTATCCTTTCTGCAAAATAAAGGAAGCTAATGCCTTTGAAAAATAACACATTTTTTTTATATATAGAGAGACATAAAAGAAGGAAGAAATGGCCTGTGAGTCTAGTTCAACTTTGTTTACACTAAAAAAATAATAATGATGTGAGCATATGATCGGGAAATTTAAATATTGTAGAAAGAAATAGCATGAAGAGTAATTATCTCCAACTCCTATCTCCCAAAATTCCTTCTCCCCAAAACTTATTTTTATAAGCTTACAAAGGAGATGATACTTGTTCTGCACTTAGCTCTTTGTCATTTATATCTTAAAGATCCCGTCACGTCCGCACACCCACAGATGCACTCTCCTAAATGCTGCCATGCTCTGCCATCCTGTGCCCACACCGTTTATTTCATCAGTGCCCTCACATTGGACATGTGAGTTGTGTCTGGTGTTTGACCAGTATAAGTCTGCAGTGGCGTTTTCATACTTGTCTATTTTGCCCTTTTGTCAATAGATCCAAAGTGAGCTCCTAGAAGTCCAGTTACTCTGAGGCTGTGCAGGTTTAAAATATTGCCAAATGAGGCCTGTGTTTTCAGGAATGTCAGTGGAGTTTTTACATGCCGCGTCCTTCTCCTATGAGTATGTTCATACTC